>JAAAYG020058022.1:0-29144 GCA_009936455.2 Tomocerus minor
ATTTAAATTCGAAACGTTCAAACATTCCCAATTCATACATCATATGTGTCAAATCAAAATTCCTTCAAGTTAGATACATAGGGTAGAAGTCTATGTCTATGGTTAGATACCTAACTCTACCACACGGAATGAAAAATATGTAGATATGATGCATACGGAAAACTGATCAATTTTCATTGTTATCTGTGAAATTCTTATAAGGGATATTTTATTGTAATTCCCACGAAAATAGGATATAAAACATTGCTCAAATATAAAAAGGCTTCTTCAGTGGAAATTAATTTTATTTAAATACGAAGTGTTACGTCTACGTTTATGATGTAAGACTGGGACGAATTCTGACTGGAAGAAAATCATGGGTAGCTACAGTACTACAATCAATACAGACTTAATAATTTTACACGATAGATCAACCTTTTCCGAAATATTTACACATGCATGACATAATATTACACAATTGTGAGAACTACAAGATTGGAATACTCCATGTTTCTATCATCTCTATGACTGTTTTCGAAACTTTACTCTGCCAACTTAATAAATTATTATTGCCAGGGTTGTCGTGCTTTTATTTATAGAGAATGATGTAATAATAAAATTGCCAGTTTTGTCAGGACCAAATCAATTTTTAAAATTACTCGGTACTTTTAAATTTCTGAAGGTCAAATTGGCAAAAAATATTCAATTTCAATATTTTAAAAATTAAGTAAACTGACAAAGCTTCTGTCAGTCATTCCGTAAAGCGTTCAGGATATCAAGATCACCAATTGACTATTGTTATTATCTTCCATCTTGAAAACTACTTAGATATGGATTCTTACAGCGAAAGAGACAAAGTTTTCGTGGATGCAATGGAGGTTTTAATTTTTTGCTTCTGTTTTGCACTTTAAATGGCTTACTTCTCGTAAATTTAATGTTCTCTAATACAAACGAATTCTTAACATACAGAGACTGTTTTTAACGAGCAGTTCCTCATCGGGACAATATTCTTCTCTAAAGATCACGGGATCCACAGAATTTGAGCAACATGACATTACATCTGAAATGACTATGCATACTGTGCATGAACGGGCACCGATAAGTAAACTACAGCCTTCCGCAGTAGATGTTCCTTTCCTAATTATCAGAGAGCCCCATCATGACTTTCAAGCTTTCGGAGATACAGATGGCAGTTTGTCCCGAATGGAAATTCACAAAGGATCAAACGGATTGATTACTGATGGAAAATTGACAACTCCAGGCTTGAAGTTAGTTGTGGACAAACTACAGATCCTGGATGATAATTTACGTCAAATAGAGGAAGTCGTCGGGGCAGATGGCAATTTGGTAGACTTTATTCATCAAAATCACGCATACGTCGACAGTAAGTTCAATTTTCTGGGTTCAGAAACAGGAGATGGATGTTTTTCCCAGGAAACATTGCTACACAATAAAATTGAAGAGAACGATAAAATTCAGCTTATTAAATCAGAAAAGGTTGCAGAAGACTTATGTGTCGGCAACCATGCTGAAGATATTGGTTTCAATTGCTCAGATCCATATCAACATTCTGTAATAACATCAGTAATACAAGATCGCAAAGCCTCTGTTAAATTCGACGACAAACTTGATACAATTTCAGAAGAGCAACTTTCAAAATGTGAGACACCTGAGACGATTAATGATGCAGAAAGGGAAGATGAAACCTTACAACCTCCAGTTGAGACGCTTGATGAAATGAAAACCACAGATATTCCAAAAACTGAATCGGGAGTTTTAATTTGGGAAGGTGCTTTAGCCATTAATGAAACTGATACAGAGGCTTCAGACGCTAAAATTTCTAAAAACGGTTGGAAAAATCCTTTTAGCACTTTGAGTTCAAAATTTTCGGACATCGAAACGTCAACTGACGCTGTACAAAATTTCCTTGCTGCCACTGTATGCGTTCTTCTAGTTATGTGCTGCATAGACAATTTATCCACTTAAAAAGCTAAATGACCACCAAAAGAACTCTGAATTCTTATTATTGGATCGTATTTCTCTATATATCAAAATTTTATGGAAAACTAATCTCAGAAACAATCCCTAAATTACTTAGTATAAAATATGAATCTGCTTAACAAAATGTGAATATTCGCCATGTCGGTAACTCTAAAACGCTTGAATTCCTGTGCTGCTGTTTGAAATGATATCCTACTCCTTTCATCAGGTTTGCTAAAATCAATAAATTGCTTGTTGGGATCTTTAACTTTCATGAAGAGTTATCTCTTTACAATGGGCACACAAAGAACAAAAAATACTAGTAACTACTAACTAAAAAATATTGGTCAAATAATACTCGCATGCATAGGTATCATCTTCTGCCCTCACCCAGACCTAATCTGCTCTTTCTTCTCTTTTCCTCATCGGTTACAAGAGACGCAATTCCAAGAGGACAAATTTTCCGGTCAATCTCATATACGCTGTTTAGATACAATAGATAAGTAAAACAGGATTATTATTTTTACTGGAATTACGAGAGTGCAAAGCAAATTCAAAGAATCTTGCCGTTTTATGCGGTTGAGAGTAGTGGGCATGACAGACTAATAATCAACCGGCACGTATTTTTTACTTACGCCTACGACTTTCATTACTGGTGTGACTGTAATGCATACACAATATTGCACAATGTATTTTCGACAGTTACCCACAATTACGGAAAGTTAATTAAAATTCATTTCGTGGCAATCTGTATTCCAACAAATAATTCTTACTAAAGCATAGCGTCCACTATTTGTGTCATTGTGCCCTGTTTTTGTGGCACAATGACATTTCAATAGGACCACTTGAAAGCAAATGACAGCTTAGACCTTTGATGTAAAATTTTGCATGATTGCTTTCCTATGATTTACCTATACTTAAATTATTTCAAAAATCTATGTTAGGTACTATCGTACTATAATAAATCGTTATTACTGCAATACATCATATTTTATATTTACTTACCGCTTTGAAACAAGACCATATCTGTCTTTTATGTAGGCGTGCAAAGTTCAAAGCGTACGTGAAACGGTGTTTAATACAATTCCTAATACATACTCGCCGTGTGGTCTTGAAATCCGTGCTAATTGTGCTTTGTATATTTTCGTATTCCGTATGATCTTCTAAGCAATGCATAAAATTGATTATTTGCCAAAATATTTTGATGTATTATACGCATAGTTCAAACAAACCAAAACACCGAGAGTCATAGTGCCTGTCAAAACGGCTCGCCGACATTCGAGATGGGATTCATCAAAACTTCTAAAGCAGAAAACAAAACGATTATGAGTGTAAGTACACACGTGGCACGGAGATGATGTGTACGATGTGCCGCGTACAAATCTTATCAACTTGTATATATGTTCAAAATTATGTATTTTGCCCTTTAAACCATTTCAAACTACAAATGAAATCAAAATACCAGTTTAACTTTAGGATATCGTTAGATATCTGTACACGACTCGGGTAAACAAGACCATCCGGGTATAATACCCCAAGTGTCGTATCGTATGGAGTTAGTGTGATTCATATGTGTCAGACTAACTACGAAATCTCGTAGTTTAAAACCATAATTTATTTAGACTTGCTAAAACGGATATGCTAAAGAAATATAATACAATACGATACAAAATAATAATGAACACTTTATATAGAATTGCAGAACGCATGTGTATAGGTTTTCATGTTTCAACAATTGTAATTTTTGCAATTTTCTTCGAGTTTTATTAGAGTACACGTAATCTAATGTTGACAGAATAGAAAACACATTCATTTATGGAAGTATTTGTTGCCGGTATCCTATGAACTTGATAACTACTCCGTTAAGGTTACAGAAACCCTACCCATGAGAACAACGACTTCAAGATGAACAAGAACAGTACAGTACAATGAAAATGTACGAACACCACACCACGATCATCTACATCGGACAGAAAAATGTTTATATACACTGTAGCATTCAAATAACATCAAAAGCAACGATAATAGTTATCAGTATACTTATGTCATATCCGAAAATTCGAACAATTAACGTTCAATATTTTTGTGTCCGATGCAGACGAAAGTATAACAAAACGAAATTAATTGATTACATTAGTTACATTCAGATTTAGTTACACTAATAGTTATCATTAAAGAAGGACGAGGACAACATTATAGTTAATAGGTAGGACTTAGCAGAGATAATCAAAGTAAAGAATTAACATCATTACTTCTTTTCTTCAAACAGGCTATCAATATATAGCGAATAGCAAAGCACACGTAATAAATAGGAATTAAGTAATGGTCTGGTATGGTTGACCGGTTACAATCCAATAGCTGAAGTAAACTGAAACATTTACAGACATGACAATTTGTATTTAAGGGTTCATAGAAAGAGATGTCCCCAAAAACTGCTTTTTGACCACAGACAAATCTAATTAAGACATGTCTACAATATTTTCAAGTAGATTTGAATTATTAATAACAATTTTTAGTTAACAGTTACTGTTGAATATGGATGGAGATTTGTGGCTGTCGTGTCTGAATCAGTTTCTCAACTATTAGTGACGGTAAGTAATTAATACACAACATTAAGTAATAGTGTTAGGATCTATTCACTAAACTACATTTTTGGCTGGTTTATTTCTAGTCGAGTCTGTCAATACATGTAATAACTAACTATGAACATTCGATAACACCAATATTATATTTAGAACATTCTATGACACTTGCGACGTAATTTTATGCTCATGCTATGCGACACAATTATGCATCAGTTATGCATGCAAACGCAGCAGCACATCCCTCTGAAGGGTTAGCATTTTCCGCTTTCGCAACAATACCTCGAAATCATGGAACTTACAAAACTCAACCAACCATCAACCAACCGTATGAAGAACGAAATCCAAACAAAAAACAGTTTAATCCTGAACGAAGAGTACACATCAAAAACTGAAACCACCACGACAAATTACTTTAGATCGTAAGTATACTTGCTCTTTAAGAATTTCTTTTCATATTGATTTTTTTTTTCAATAAACGTTGCCTTTGGATCAAACTTTTCAATCCATCTTTACAGGATTTTTAAAACAAAATTTTACTGCCTCTCGATCTACAGGCCGTACTTGGCTCGTTGTCAATCGTCTCAATTCATTTTCGATGCCATTTATCATCGAAAACATCTTTAGTCACAATCGTAACTTTATATTACATACGTTAACAAAACTATTACTACGAAATTACCTAAAATACAGCTCTAATATGGGGAAACATGGCAAAGACGAAGCAATGACAATGAACATACGAAAAGTAGGTTTGAAATGACTTTTCACTGTATAGCTTACGATATAAACTTAGCACAAAAGTTTGTGCACACTCCACTTTCATCACAATCACAGAAGATTTGGGAAATCGTACTTCATTTATTAGTATTAAATTTTGACTGTATTTGCATCACTATTGATATATTTTGAGTTTCTATTTTGCAGCGGTTCGTATTGTTGTTAGTCAAGCATGGCAGGGGCATTTTAGTGATTTCAGCGAAAGGAAGAGATGTGCAATATCTAATTTCGGAAATAACTCTCTGCCCTTAGTACATTTGCATTCCTGTCCTAAACTTAGCTATGTAGGGAACGAGATAATACATTATCTTGACCTCATTGGTTTCCTTAAACATTGGATTATTGGAGATTTAAACCAAAAAAACACAAAATTAAATCAGTCAGTATCTTTAAGAATATTGTGCCTATTGTTTTCTAATTTGCGAAACGTTTGCCTTGCCATTTCAATCCATAATTGGCATTGCCATTTAGTTTCTCTGGAGGAGGTAGCAACTTAAAATCGAAGCCTCCAATATCGAATACACCTAATACGTGTTGACTGACACAGATCTCTTGTGATGATCCATTTCTACACATTAGTACTCATAAAATGGCCATGCCATAAGAAATGAGTGAGACTCTTAAAACATGTATACCACAGTTAAATATATATTAACAAAAAGTCTAAAATAATAGCTGAAATACTTCTATTTAGCACAATACATAATGTTTTCTAAGCTGGTAATATGATGCTTCGACTATGTAAGATGTCAAAAGTAGTCAAGTAATAATTGCTATGAGTTCTGTAAGGTTGACCAAACCCTTTTTACTAGTCATCCTTAAATCACTATCATAATTTCGTATGCACTGAAAATCTTAGGTATACGATTTAGTGCGTGCATACTAATTGAAAAAATTAAGAAAGTGTGTATGTGTCTATATTGTAGACGAACATAAATTCTGTCAGTTGCTTTGCCTGTCAGACGCTGACTCTATCTCACTGTCTATTATTCCGTCCTATATTTCGAGTAAGTTTAGAACTACCTTCCTGCTTTCCAGATAGTTGCAAATGTTATAATACACGAAATTATCAAAATGTTTTAAATATGGATAATGAAATCTACAAAGCTGTTCTAGTTCATTATAGGGTCACGTTGCTGCTACACGAAGACCTACTTTTAATTTTAATATTTAGCTTTTTTTGCTAATGGCAATATTTATACACATAATTCTTAGTAGCTAAACACACAAAGGCTTGTCCATAAAGACTGCCCTTCATACTAGTTCATACCACATAGATGTACTATAATTAGTAATATTGCAATAAATACATTTTATAGCAATACAACCATTCGTTCGAGGTATTTTACATTTTTTGTAATTTATAACCAAAAAGGAAAAACACTCTATGGACAAGCCTGACAAGACAATATAATTGATAATATTAACGTTTATAATAAGTAATTAACATGGAATCGCTCACAGTCAAACATACTTTGGTGAATAAAAGGTCATAATTTCTCAATGCATAACAATTTAACTGCGTAATTGGCTCGATAATAAAGTTCTTAAATTATAAAAAGGTTTTGCAAAAAGGGATATAATGTAGCGTAAACTAAATATTTGCAAACTACAAGTCATTATTGTATTTAAAAACATCAACATAATAATCCATTACTTTTAGGGTTTCATAAATACTAAATAAACTTTCAATGTTCGTATTCGTAACTTCGTTAATCGTTGGTGAAATGAACAATTATATATACTGAATGGTAAATTATTCATTCTAATTCTGATTTATACTTAGTACATTAATTAGTCAATTATCACCATTAGATAATAGGTACCTAATGATTTTACCCATCGATGACCTCACTATTGCTCTCCGATGACGATTGCATTTACAAAAAATCCCCATGTTTATAAAGCTAGGAAAGGGTCTGGTTTAAGAAAAACATCTTGAAAGGAATAAAAAATTATTTGCTTGACGGGGATATAATCTTGCTTCATTCCGTCTTTATTTCAGTTTTGGGGGCAACTGAATCAAGACCTACGTCAGACAGCTCCTCAAGTATCTTATGAGCAGCCTAAGTTTAAAAATATATAAATAAATGGTCTGCCATATTAACATGTTAGATGGTTTTATTTAAGCTGTAAAAAGTTGACCAAAACTAAGTAGAAGAAAGAAACTTACCGAATTCTGAGCCTCGTCTAAAGTAGGACCACACCCATGGGCTACGTGAGGCGGAGTAGTACCCAAGCTGACAACACTGAGAAATTCATTTTTCTGTAGGAACCAAATTAGAAATTAAGATTAGTAGTATTGAGAGTGGTAACCATTATCAGTAGAACATAACACACCACACAGCAGAAAGCTTGGCGTTTGACTAATTAATTAAATAGGTCATTGTGTTAGGAAAATTAACTTCA
Organism: Tomocerus minor; assembly: GCA_009936455.2. Taxonomy (NCBI): domain Eukaryota; kingdom Metazoa; phylum Arthropoda; class Collembola; order Entomobryomorpha; family Tomoceridae; genus Tomocerus; species Tomocerus minor. The sequence continues at coordinate 7,731 of JAAAYG020058022.1, forward strand.
GTTTTACAAACCTTTGGAAAATCAGAATAGGACACTGGAACCCCCAAAAGCCTACCCAGGTAATATAATTTATCTACACCATCCCGAGAATTAGAACTGCCAGCCTCCCGTTTCATAGAGTTAACTTTGATCATTTCTTGTGCAACAACATCAGTTGAAGTAGTGTTGGCTTCTTGTCCTGTAATGAATACATATAATAAATTTAAATCCTGTCGTTTTCTTAATTTTCATAACGTGTACGTTCATAAATTCTAAAAAATAAATGTTTCAATACCCGCAGGGACTTCACTTTTGAGTACTAAAACACCAGGAATTAGTTGACGAGCCGAGGTTATTTTAGTATCATTGTTTGACTGGGATTTATTTTTTGCATTCTCCGGGGATGTTTTCTGCCCTTGTCCAGCACCTGATTTTGACTTGTCTGCATTACCGTTTTCACTGGTTGCAGGAGAATTGGGGTCTACAGTAGGACCATAACCCAGAGCCTCAATTGCAGCATCGGCAGCACTTTTCTTGGCGGCCTTTTTATTGGGTCCAGTGCCCCGACAAACATGTGGTCCAACTGTAACTTCCATGGTAAAAACAGGTTTCTTTCGTCTCTGATTGCGACGGTCTCTCTCTGACATGCCCTTCATGTTGACATTATTGTCTTCATTAGGAGTTTGACCTACTAACGCAAATTCCGGTTCTTTATACTTTTTCACATGTGCGATTTGAATAAGTCTTGAAATCGGAGAGACAATCTGCTTTTCCAACTCCTTCACAACAGGAGTAGAGGACTTCTTCCGCGTTGTCTTCGCGCGCAATAAACCTCGCTGCATTGCTTTGATTGACAAACCGACACCTCCAGCAGGACATGTTAGAGGAATTCCTTTGAGTTTTTCAACCATGTTTTCACTAGATGACTTTTTGGCAGCCTTCAAAAGAAAAGGTTTAAAATATGAAATAACCTATAACCTCATTAGCAGAAATAGAACTCTTAAACTTCCAATTAATTATTATTGTTCATTCTAATTATATTTCATTTTGGTGAAGGAATTTAAGACGCTGTACCTGTTTAGTAGGACCTTGTCCTTCAGTTTCCATTTCACCAACGTTGCAGCGTACGGTAAAAACTTTCAAATGTGGTGGACCAGATTCACTGATGACCTCAAATGCCACACTCAGACCTCTTTTCATAGCCATTTCATGAACCACGGATATAGGACTTTTATTTTCTGAATCCAGATGCTGTTCTTCTAATTGTGCTGGAGTTTTCCCTTCTTCCGCTAATTTTGCAAGTTCTCGTTCGTGTTTCATTTTCAGGGCAGCTTTTAAAGCAAGAGTGGCGGCCATATTTTTGGCAGCATTAATATTTGGCCCTTCACCAGTAAAAATTTTATCCCCCACAGTTACAGATATAATTGATAGCGGTTCCATTCTTCGTATAGGATCATGAATTTGCACAGGTTGTTGTACAAATGATACAGGTTCCTTTAATTCTTCAGCCAGATTGGTGAGTTGAATGATCGACCAGTTAGCATTCGGGCGCCGTTGCTGATTCCCAACTCCAGGATGCCCGTGTCCATAAGTCCTACTTTTAGACTGGACTTTAGGGGGAGGATGAGTTAAGATTGTTTTCTCCAAAGCCTCTGCAGCTGCAGCGTGCTGAGCCCTTTTAATGCTAGATCCTAGTCCTTCATACTTTTCGTCACTTCCCAGATGAAGCACTACTGTAAATGTAGGGGCATGAGGTGGACCGGTTTCTTTGGTTAAACGATATTCCACTTTTAGTCCGTGAAATCTTGCAATATCACCGACTAGACTAATTGGAGTACGACTGCAATTATTTGCCTGAGGAAGCTTTGTGTTTAAGTTTGCGTCATTAAAATCTCCTCCAAAGGTATTCCCATGTCTAGAATTATTTTCTTTGTCAATAGCTGAAACATTTGTAGATTTTGAATCCTCGTTATCCAATCCTATAGTGTTGTTACTATTATTTGGGGACCTTGAATTATTCAAAATCGTGACTGGACTGTTAATTCCTGGAATACTATCTCCTCTTTTGAAAATTCTATACTGAGGTTGTAGTTGACTATTTCCTATCGTAGCTTCGCTAGGATTTACATTACAAGTTTGATTAGGATTGGTGGTCGACTCATTAGTGACGCCACTGGAATTGTTAGATTCGCCATTTTGAAGACTTCCGGATTGATTGTGAGGCATGTTGCTATTCTTTTGTAAATTTTGAGACCGAGGTTTGTTCATGCCAGGGTTTAATCCTGGAAATACAGCAGGGACGCTGGATCGAAGTGTATTGTTTCTATTTATTTGAGTAGTGCTGCGAGGGTGTGATCCGTTATTAGTAGGGAAACTTGGATTAGCATTAACTCGATTGGACCTCAAAGGAAAGTTGAAAAGATTTCCAGGAGTAGAGTCGCAGTAACTATTTGGAAAATTATTATCTTCAAAGAGAGAAGAAACCGGATTTGCAGATCCAAAGATTGTAGCAGAGTTGTACCCTTGAGATGAACTCGTATTCGAACGATTTAATACTGGAGACAATCGAAAAGAATTTTGATTGTTAATAATACTAGAGGGGCCGTGGAGACTGTTATGATGCCGTGTGGCGTTAGAGGGGAAAGGGTGGTCCATTTAATCCCAAAGTCCGAAGTGTGACATCAAGAAATGCTTTCAATTTCAAAAACGGGACTCTTGCAAATACGGAAATACGGCCAGTTATTTCTCTGGCACCTATGCATCATAAAAATATAGATTAGTAAATCAAATCGAGATTAATTTTAATTTCAAAAAGGAAGCCTTTCCTACAACTCAAAGCGCTCAAAAATTACAAGCGTGCTTGTAACCAGTTGATGCAAAAAATGGCGAGCCAATTACCCTTTTGGCTCCCTAATTGACTGACAACACAAATGATCTTACAACACAAGTTAAGAAAACCATTAGATTAGGCAATGCAATTTATATACTTCATATACTACCTTCTTGAAGTTTATTCCATACCTTTGCTTGATGTAGCTGACCTTTTCACTCAAGTTCACGCTGTACTTCACTTAGCCGAAAGAAAAAATCAATGAAGCTTCTTTTACGATGAGATTTCTTTCTTTTCTGTTTCAAGTGTACAATCTGTTCTACGTAGCTGCCAATTTTAATAAACCTGAAATGTGTGACAGATTGACTAAATTACAAATTATAACTAAGAAGTAGACAAAAATTAGATAGAATAACTTAACTGGCTTACTCTATATGCAATGACGTGTGAGGTGATGATGGGACTGTGGGACAACGTCCGTGAAACTTACCGCAAAGCGAACCAGCTTATCAGCTGATAGTTTTTCTTACATTGGAGAGGGAGTTTCATGTACAGTGAAGATAAAGTAAGTAACTCAGCATTTACGTGCACATACTTAGATTTGTGTCAAGTTACCCACATTGGTCTTTAGGCAAAATCACTGCAATTTAATTATTGAAATTGTGCTACAATAATGTCAATTTATTTGAAACACACTCCTCTGATCCGCAATTTCGATGACAAATTATATGATTTTCATTGGGACGGTTTTTATGCAAAACACTTACAACAATATTTGCTAGGTATCTCTTGGATAATAGTACAAAGACACTGTCCAATTGGCCATTGAACACAAAGTGACAACGCAAAGGCTCTAGATTAAAGTTTCATTTCAAAATACAATGTACTGAAAGCTATTATTCATTGCTCACTAGTTATATCACATCATAAAATCATAATTTCATCTTGTATGCATCTTTTATAATTTCATTTTACGGAGTTCTATAATTGACAATGTATAGTTATATTCTTATATAGTTCCGTAGGTACTTAAGTATAAATACCATACCATTCCTCTCTAAAATCTACATGTTCTGTAATTACTTTCTTGTTATGCATCTGCATCAGTTTTACTTCGAGAGTGACTTATAATAGCGTTCAGTATATTGTATTAAGAAATGAAACATTTAATCTAGAGATGTCATTTTGTGTTGAATATTCAAATTTGAAATTTCTTAAGTATATATTGGGGGTAGATATGATAGGATATTTTAGTCGGGTACATACGTCACAACTCAGACCTGTGGTATATGAATAATCGCAACTGTTCGCCGGTCGTTATGTACATGAGGGGGATGGCATTTCAACGAATCATTGGGTACTACCTATAATTAGTTGTTTTACCGACAGCTGTAGTGAATACGCGCGCAAGTGAGCTCAGGATTTTTAACTTTCATTTCAATTGAAGATGACATGCCGCTATTGTGACTTTGTGACTTAGGTATGCTATAGGTATCGAGTATTAGAATATTTAATAACATTCATGATCGTTGCGACGAGGACGAGACGGGCTGCAGCAAGTATTTAATTGAGTGTAAAAGTACTTTTGAATCTATAAGTACATAGAATAGATTTTGGGGACTGTGAACTCATTTAATAACCACATATATACAGGATAAAGACTTAAATGTAGTTGTTTTGTGCTGATTCGTATGCTTTGGCATTCGTATTAAGATACAGACAGCTCAGTAGGTTACTTAGGGGTAGGCATGTACATAACGTAAGTACATGTAGGATATTATAATATATTGAGATGGGAGGAATAACCAGACTGCATTTAAGTGTTGTGCATGTTTCTAGGCCTCAGAGCTTAGATGATTTAAGCTATATCTATGCAGTATGCAGAAAATATAGACCACCAAACCAATGAATCAACTTACAGTTACAGTGACATCAGTAACACTACTTTTCAAAGAGCAGCAACAGGGAATTTGCAACGTAATGCATAAAACATTAATAAATGAATACATGAACAATATTTTGACAACCGAAACTCAATTCTCCTCTTGCTAAACTTTAAGTTGGCTAATCGTAAGGGAAAGGATATGTATGTAAGAGAAATATTCGACTTTATCTAATTCAAACCCTTAAAATGTCTCCTAAAATACAAACATTAGAGGGTGCATGCATTCTTCAGTGTATGATATGTACTATGATTGTTTTGGGAAATTAGTGAAGCGTATTTATTTTTATCTTAGCTCTTGTGATGTACTTAGACTTAGAATATTTCGATGTGAAATATGCAATGAAGTATCTCAAGGGCAAAACATCCCTGTTCACAGGAATATAACAATATTATGTATTTTTCTACTCTCTGGTATAGTTATAGAAAAACTTAAGCTTTGCAAATTAATAGTTTTGAATAGCATTGCTTGAATATGCGCTGTGCATACGTAAGAGATAATGCAAAATGTAACTAGAGGCAGAATAGTGTCATGTTTTACTGCATTTCCCATTGATATTTAGGATCCTTTGCCACATAAAGTTTTACTCCTTCTGATCCTTCTGAAGGAATAGCAAAGAAAATGCTGGCGGTAATATCCCATCATTCCATCCTCTTCGATATTTATGCTTTATGCTGCAATGAAGCTTCAAGTTGCAATACATACAAGTACAGCTGTATAATTGACTTACCTATACTGCATACAACTATCCCCAATGAGTAGAAGCCATAAGCTGAACATATTGTAATTGTCGACATGCAACAATACAAGTTATATAAGGTACGTTACAATAGAACAATTCATGAGTTTAGGAGGGGTACAATGAGAATGTAACTTCTGCAAATGTAATAGGTATATATGCATTGTGTTAGTAGGTAGGTTGGTCGTTTTTGTATTTTGTACTCAAGTAACTCGTGAAATGCAATCTATGCTGCACAATAAAGTGCATAGTATAAGTATTATTGCATTTATTAGCATGTAGCTGGTATACCTATTCAAGATTAGCTTCCCTCGGGGACGTGGACATTTTCTTTCAACAAAACGGGCATATGTTGGCTGTAAAGTTCACTCGAAGCAATAATTCCCCTTTCTTAGTAATTCCCATCGTAGGATTTTCAGCTCCTGCAAATAAACTCTTCTAAAAACAAAGAGATGGGTGTGGGTTTCAGATAAATAACCAGTCTGAGCACACTAATAGTATTAAAATACATATAATAATATTGGCACACACTATATAGTAATAATGGTTGTATATAAACCTTAACAGAAGACGAGAAAGAGAAGCCGACATAGATAATTATGAATTCGGCAACAAATGGTACCAAGGTAGTCAAAATGACGAAATTATTAGGCTTAAATAGACGCTTATTACGCTTAAATTCCATGAAATGGCTATGTCCTTTTTAAGGTTCAAGGAATGCATATCCTGTTCCTTGTCATATCTCCCATCACTCATCAATTGACAAGATTTAACTCGTCATCAGCGTACTAGTAGGTCCAAGTAGTTATAATCATTTACACATTATTATTACACATAGCCACAGATGCAGATGCATAGTTCGTAATAATTCTGTCTCACTGTTTATTGGTAGTACTGAATGAAAGTATTAGTCATCAAAATATCGAGGGAAAGAAAGAGACGATGGGTCAGTGAGACAGAAACTATGAATCGTGTGAGTTCATTTTGATATTATTCAGTCTATTTCAATCGTCTGTGCAAAGTGTCCAGTAGTAGACAATCCAATATCGGAATGACAAACTAATTTCATGTTAAAAAATTATTCTTAGATATAAAAGGGAGCACATGTGTCTACAGTTACTCTGAATATTTTGTTGTCATCTTGAAAATATTTGATAGCAAACTTATTATCAGTAACTTCTTTCAAAATATTAATTCGATGCAAAACCTTGAATCCTGAAAGCTAGTCAGTCAAATCGCACAGTACTATTCTCTTGTGGCGTGTAAAATCTTATAGCGAAAGAGGGCATTGGCAAAGTATGCAAACTGTAAACTATTGTGATATTGTGAATGTTTCGGCTTTGCCATGAAGGACAATATGTACAACAGGATACAAAAAGGATAACTTCTCTGCTTGTACTTTGTGCACGCTGTAATACTGACAATTGAATGTGCAGGACTACACTGCACGTTTAAATAACTTCGTCTGAGAGTTTCAGAGACTCTGTGGCTGTAGAACGAAAGTTAAGCAAAGGTAACAGCGAAGCGAAGACCTTGCATAAATTCTTTGCTGATGTTGACATCATAGTCATAGTTATCAACAGGTGAGTCCAAGCCAGTCAGTCAGTGTGAGTGTTCTTTGCTCCTAATTTCCTATAAGCTACAACAGTCATACTCAATACTCATACAATTGATATTTTTGATAATTATTGGTTGTGATAGATAATCTTTATTATAGGTTTGTGTAACATGCTAGAATTTTATACCTAATTTACATACGTCCCTTTCAAATAACCTTAATTTTGCGGCACCCGACCCTAAAGACCATCAAGATTAGGTAGCTCATTGTTCTATACATATAGGGTCATCATCACTTTTTTAAATCATTTGTTTTCATTCCTAAGATGTAATTATTTCTGACATCATAGACAAATATTGCGTAATTTAGTACACAAGTATTAATTGGTGTGTGTACGATATGCAAACATTATAAAAGTGCCTAATTATATGTACCATTTTAATTTTTAAGTAGTAAAAGTGTCTTTTAGTGTTTTTTCCTCTTGAATTTTCAGAAATAAACTTCAGAATACCCTACACTTTAATAATATATATATATTTCGTTATTAAATAACCTTGTTCTTGGGTTTATCTAAAGTATTAGTGCGTTTTTTGTTTTTTTAACTTTATTACATTTTCCTCTAAAGTTCAAGGAAAATCTGTTTAGATGTATGCATATATATTATACTAAGCCTATTTATTACAAAAATTAAATCCGTGCCTAATGTGCTGTTGTTGTTGGGTGTTGCATGAATAAGTCTGAGAATACAAAGTTTTCTGTGATTGCTTTTACAGCAAACTGTTGATTTGCTTCGCAGTCAGTGTTCAAGTATTTACATATGATCATTCTTAGTATACTTTATCGTATCTTCTGTTGGAGTTTTTGTAGTTACATATAGACACAGGTAGGTAGGTTTACCTATGGGTAGATGTAAGTACCTACACAAAGGTTGTTGCCAAAACAGTACTCTCTCAGCTCCCCAACAATACAACACATTACATTATTCAATTGAAATGTTTCTGGACAGAAGTGGATGCCAAAGGCTAATATGCTAATGTGGATCTACATACCTTTAGCGAAACTGACAATGAGTCACCTCACGATTAGTCAGATCTAATACAGAGAAAGAAAGTCGTAACAATTTATTATTACATGCCTTTATGACTTGTTGAGCTCACTTCATTCACTCATTTAAACTTGTGGTTAATGGAGGAATTGTTTCTTTCTGTTCTGCTCTTCCGATACAGTAACGCAAAAGTTGGAATTGGATCTGTGAAATATTATGCACAGTGAATACTATAACATTTGGATTATTTGAGACTGTGGTAAATGTGTCCGCGTGCAAACAATGGAAGTAGCTGAGTAGAATCAGACTTTGATTTTATATGCATTTGTTTCCTACGTTAACTATTGCAATTTATTATCTTTATTGAATGGAAAGTTATTTAATTGAGTCATTGAATCTAATAAATGTGTATGTAGATACAAAGTGTTGACATTAGTGTTCAATCAGCCAATTCATGTAAAAGGTTACGGTTGTGTGTACAATAGAATAATGAGGATACATACATGAATTACGTCATTTGTTTCAGCATTTCAAGTGAATAACAATTTTATCTTTTCTTATCTGTCAATAAACAGCTCCATAATACACTCCTCACCAATATGAATAGCACAAGTGTGAAAAATCGCATATTGCAATTCCAAACGCAGAGTCAAGCAGACATAACTTCTGATTTGTCTAAAAAGAACAAAAGCCACAAGAACCACAATAGTGGGCCAAGAGTTAGCTCCCCGTCCACAAATACATCAACGTCATTGTCGATATCCAGTTTCACTTCCAGTACTGGCTCGCATTCCAATCACTCCGATTCCTTCAATCATTCCAACGATTCGAATGCTTTCCAATTTAACAGCATTTCAGGCAATTCCTTTTTGGCCAATAACAATCGAAATAAAGTTCGGGCGTTCGGTACAATGAACAACAGTCCCAGCAATGGCTCGGCACAGCCATCTTTACAAAGTGTACAAGCGAAAAAGGCAAGCATGACAATCAATCTGTCCAGCAGCGGCACAAATATTTGTTCTCCACCTGTGACGACCACTTCCATGACAAACCCCCCGAAAGCCAAGCCAAGAACCCCGACAAAAAACCCAAGTTTTTCTGCAATTCCCAAACCCAGCGGAGCTTATGCAGTAAATTCTAGTGTTCGAGCTCCAATCCTCAATTCTCAAAGCAGAACTATAGAGAATGGTAATAGCCATAATACTCAACCACAAAATTTAAAGGTTCAGCGAACGCACACGAGTCCAAATATTATTCGTAATGGCAGTTCTAACAACTGTAATAATATGGCTGTGAAGAAGTCCTGTTTGTCCCCAGCAGCATCACCAACGTCAAATGTTGGTTTCGGAAGTAGTACTGGCAGATTTTACGGTTCTATTGGATGGAAAGATAAATATGAAGAGAGCGAGAAGAAAAGGCTTCATGTGGTTACTCTTGCACAAAAAGGTATCATTCACACATAATATACCTAAGTAGCTACTCAATTCAACACTATTATCATCCTTAACTACCCTAACAATTATTAGATTTACACTTTGCAAGACTAACAGTTGAAATTGCTTTCTTTATCCGATGGTTTTAGGCATTTCTGATCTTTTTTATCTGCCATAAATAGGGGATAATTACATATCATTAGTAGACATCATGAATGTGTACATCCGTCTGTACACAGACCGGTTGCATTACACGTCTATTTCCGTCTGTTGGGGTTTTCTCATCTCAGGAACTAGCAACCACAATAAGATATTGTTACGCAGATTCTAGAGGTTGCACACATTTGTATTTCACACATGTAAATTTTATAGCACACCACACACAACTAAAATTCGCAAGCATGATGCAATAAATAATGACTAAAATATGAATTTCTTAGTTGTATAAGATTTTCCTTAGTGTCTGAATTTAATATGTCCCTGCCCTGTACACAATTCATGAATTCTTTATGAATATTCATATAGCATCCCTTATGTAAAATTAAATCATAATTTTAATGGACTAGATTCTTGAAACTGGTCATTTCATTGCTAATAATGTTTCAAAAAGATTTAAATGTACAGAAAGTGGTACAAATACTAATAGTAAGGGGAAAGATGTTCATAACATAATTTAAATCTCTCACAGTCTTGAAAATTACTGAGACAAGCTCACGACACACTATTCCCGCTCACACGCTTACTTACATGAACATGAAACTATATTATTATTATTTACCAATGATACAAAAATATGATAACCTTAGTATGACCCCTGAAGAGGTCATCGGAAATCTTACTTATTGGCTTAGTGTAGTTTCTACTTTTGTATTATATTTTTGAAATAAGCTGATGATGACTTTAAGAAGATTTTCTATGAAGCTATTTATCATTGTACTCATTATCATTATTATTTGCATGCAGCTAACATTTGCTTACACTGAGCACTTGCTCAAAGTTCGAGATATTATAGTCGAACTTGTTCACGTAGGAAATGAAACGGATTATTATAGTGAATGAAAATCTTGAGCTTAAATGCAAATGAAAAACACTTTTGGTTGTGTGCACGGTTGGCTAGTTGCTATCTCTGTGTTTGTTGTTTCATGAAGATTTGGAAAGTAAATTTTATCGTATTGTAGGGTATTGCAAAGGATGTAAATAAACATGAAGGATCTAAAATGGTACCATTGTGCATGGGCGGGGAAATGGGGTACACAATCTCGTTGTCGGTATTCATTATTTATACTAGTGCATGCGGCTTATTATGTCCTGCCGGCTATACTTTGATTTGTGCATTATTTATGCTTGTTTACATATCAAGACTATCTCATATGTAGCTATATGCATTAGATTTCGGTACTTGCCTTTCCGTATTATAAATTTTTTTGGCATATCGTTAGTTGTGAGTGCATGACTGGCCCAGTTGGCTTCAATTGACATGATCTTGTTGCATTGAAACTTCATATGGAAACTGCAGCCAAAGTCTGAGCTTCTTTAACTAAACGTGTTGGAAATTAAAGATGAGATATGAATCTGCAGATTCATCCCATTTTAAAGGGAGTCGTCCGAATAGGAAAGACGATTTTCATTTCTATCTTGTAGTACTACGAGTACTTGTAAGTACATGAGTTGTACCATCTGTCAAAATTAGCAACGACACAATTAACATATTCCTCAGTGTTCATTAATCATGATTTTGGATTTCTAGCAACCCGAGATTATGAAGAACTACGATTCAGATATCAGAATCTGTACGCAGAGCATGAAAAACTGCTACACAGATTTGAAGGAGCAGCCAGCCAATTGGACTCTCTAAGAAAAGGTAGACATCTTACTTTACAACATTCTTAAAGTTTCGAATTAATTACTACTACCTACCTAAAGCACACCTTTCCCTAATTACCGAAAGTTCCAATTCTGTATAAAGCGTTAAATAGTAGACGTTGTAACTGGCTACGTGATAAAGTTTTGGATATTTTCTATTTTATAGCTTCAGAAGCCACTTATCATGAATACTACAAACTGAAGAAGAAGTACGAAGTTGAGAACAATGCAAAATCTGAAGCTTTGAATCGTGTTGATCAAGTAAGATAATAACTATATCGTGTATTTACATTATTTTTGCTACACTTGTTCCCGATACTTGTAGTAATTTAGACCCACCTACCTTGCATACTCTAATGGAACGAAGATTAATTGTTATACGGGGGTGTACATTTAGATTTTACAATCTCTCTTAACGTGTACAAATAAGAAAAACCAATCTTTGTGTAAATGTACATAGAAGATGATTTGCTATTTTTATAGCTAGTATGATGAAAAAGAGATGGTCATTTATGAGAGTTACTTGAGCTTAACCAGGCAACATTAGTTGGATTATAATGTGAATTTCTAAGAGTCTGATTTCATTATTCTTGAGTGCAATGCAATTATACACACTATCTATCAGCAGCATATAGATATCTGATTGGATGTTCATCGTCAATTCTTGTGCTGATGAATGATTTGACAATTTCTTATTTTTAGTACAATAAGGAGAATCGTCGACTGAAGAGAGCGAGTGCTCTAATGATGCAGCAGATTAGCGATCCCACCTCCTTTTCCGATGGCATCATAGATGAAGTGTCCGAGGCTGACAATCCAGATAATGATAAAGAAATTGAGTACCTGCGAAACAGAGTTCAAGGTAATTTTTGCAGTTTTCCATTGATCTTCTCTCACTCTCCAATTAATTGGCGATGAATATGGCATCGTCGAAAGCTTTCGTCGATATCTTGTTATGTATACACCTTTGCATTATTACTTCGTATACTTATTACATTCTGTATGAAGCTATTTTTGTAGATATTATGGGGTTGATATATTTAGTGTTTAATATAATAACGAGTACATATATTTAGCAAGGAGAGACAAAGTGAGATATCCTGCTTAATGACGTAGTATACACCATAAATTATTTGCTGAAGGCATTTACATTTCCATATTCGAAAAGTCCTAATTCAAAACTAGAAAAATGTTTACAAAAATGAACCAATATGCAATACTTTAAAAAATACCACTCTACAAAAATAATTCTTTCTGTTTTGATGAAATTTTTTTAAGAATTCTTGCTTTATTTTAGCCTATGGACAGTATATAATGGATAATTGTGAAACAACTTTGCGTCCCATGGCCATCTCGAATATTGATTACGTCGTAGAACGGGATGCTTGTGTAGGATTTGACATGTAAATTATGTTAGCATTATGTACAATATCCATCTACGGCAACATAAATGGAGTAGGTTAGGGTCAATATTATGCACTAAGTACTTTTAATGCATTTACAATGAAGATGCATATGTGCCTAATGGGAAATAGGAAACAACTACGTCGGAATTCAGATATTTGTAGAATTGGGTGTATAGGGACGAATTAAAATTTTGCAAACTATTTGCAGAGTTGGAAGGCAGGATTGTGGATCTGGAGAGCGAGCTGGAAAAAATAAAATTGGCTGAATTCGAAACACAAGAATCTGTAATGGTCATGAATGATGCAGTTCAGTCATCCAAATCTGAGAGCTCACGACTTAAAGAGCAGCTAAAGAAATTTGATGAAGAAAACAGACGTCTACAGATTACTCTGGATGATACCATCGTAGAGTTTGAATCTCTGAAAGGCAAATGCAATGTTGATGAAGAGAAACTACTTGTTGCAGAAACAGAGCTGAAAAAGGTTATTTATTTTATATGCATGGTTATTTTCCCATGACACAACATAAACGCTATTGCAGCAGTACGCATCTCTAAAATGTTCATAATACAATGTATTTACCATCAGATAAATTTTAAGCAAACCTAATCTGCCTACTGCTAGCTAAGCTAATGGATGTGTTTATTTTGAATGGAAGTTCGACAGGATGTAATGACGCACATATATATACTGAATATGTAAATGACACTTATGAATATTTTTCATGATATTGACAGTTGATGAATGAAAAAAACATACTTCAAAGACAAAGCCTGGTTTTCTTAAATGATGAAATGGATAATCGACTCTTAGATGCCTTGAATCAAATTGGAGATCTTCAGACAGCCTTAGAAGAGCAAAAGAATAATTCAGAAGCTGAAGTTGTACAACTACGGGTAGGCATACAACTGAATAACAGAATATATTATTGATTTCAGAAATATATTGTGCAGAATTGGATTTTATATCATGTGCAATTTTTGTACAGAATCAACTTCAAGAAAAAGAAAACAGCGAAGAAATTACAACAATGCAAACAAGCGAGAAAATAAAATCTTTGGAAGAGGAAATCAAGAAATTGCACAAAAGGGCAGAGGAGGCAGAAAAGAAATTGGAGGAAATGCCATTTGACAGTCCAGATTCACAGCCTCCCCCTCCGCCTCCTCCACCAATGCCTAACTTTGTCATGGGCCCTCCACCACCTCCACCCATGCCTTCTTCCCTTTCTTTGAATTCCTCATTAAATTGTACAATGAGAAACCTAAAGAGAGTGAATACCAGTGGTTCGAATTCAGACACAACATCTGCATCATCCACACCTCCGAATGGGAGTGAAGGCCAACCGAAATCTTTGGTGGCCTTGTCTCCACATATTGATGATGTGATCTCTCAGCTTAAGAAGGGCCAAATTAAATTAAGACCAATGGATAGTAGGACTTTATCGAGAAAGGTTGTCTTTTTGAACTTTTATTGTATGATCCAAATCCTAAAAATAACAGTTTGTCAAAATGAAGTCATGTTTTATGAATTATTTGTCTCTTTTCTCTATAGGAAACTGAAATTCCTGTGAAACAGCCAGAGTCAACTGCTGTCGACGATTTACGTTCCATACTGAATAATCTAAGGCGTACACAAAGACTACACAATTAAAATTCTGAAATATTACTAAAAATAACCGCTCTTCTACCAGTAACTAGATACCTTTAAACATTAAAGATTAACTGTACATATGCTAATAGCTGTAAAGCAATTCAATGTATAACAGATCAATGTTCGTATCAATACGAACATAATATTACATTACAGATATTCAGTTATACCATACCTTTACCTAACCCAATGTATTCATTCAATCCATTGTCATTGTCTTCTATCAAGTGTTGGTGGCCTGTACACAGAGCCTTCATTTTTGTAGTGATAAAGGCGAACCTCAAATAACACATAAAATTGTCTTTTACCAAGCATAGCTGAATAATCAGGCTACAACTAAAGCAAAAGCTTGGATTTCGCATTAGTCAAACTAATATTACCAGGTATGATCTGTTTTTGTGTCGAAAATAATTTTTTTGTGAAAATGAAAAAGAATATAATACATGCATTCCACTAAACGCAAAACATAAACCAACATATCGACTATGGGTGTCTGCACGGTAAATGGATCCCACGCCACGGATCGTTCCACGCAATACGTATTGCGTGGAGGAGGAGGGGGTGGAGTGTATGTATATAAAACATATTTCCCCAGTGAGCAAATGAATTTTATTTTCCTCTACTCTTAATTAATTATTAATGGTTATTAATATACATCTAGTAAAGAGTAAAAATAATATTTAATTAAATATGATGTACAGTCAATGTGTATATTTGTGTAAATGCAGTTACAATAAAGTCGCAATTTCTATTTGAATGCTTTCTTAGTGGCGAAGAGGGTTCCTATAATTTGTATAGTAACTTTATTTGGAACAATGGAAAACTACATTATTATATACCACGTATGAATTAGGAATTATGAATTTCTCTATCACGATTTATTATAAAATATCACATTTTAAAAACCAACTGTTTATTTCATGGGTTTATAAAGTTTTCGGTTTCATGAATCAATTATTTAATGCAAAAATAAGTGAGAATTGACTTATTAAAGCACAATGTATTCTGAGCATGCAGGAGAAAGAAGGGCTACATGCAATAATAAAATTCATTTGCAATTATAATAAGCTGACAATATAAGTTATATAAAAGGCTAAGTACATTTTATATATTTTCTGCATACAGATTTACAACTGGACAACCCAAAAGTATTATGGCATCTATTTATATGAAATCCGGTAAGAAAATAATAAGGTGAGAATATGAGAACCCAGGAATAGAGGAACTCGTATTTGCAGTATCGCAGAATTCACAGACAGAACTAGTCATTCCCGATACTTAATTTAGAACGATAGTGTCGAAAAACAACTCGGAAATTCGATGTAAACATGTATGTCAGACTGTCAGAGTCATTCTTTCAAAATAATTGTTTCAAGAAATTCGTTGTTTTGCATCTTGTTCAATCAATGGAATACAGACGACCACAGTGCAATATCACGTCCTTTTATATACGCAACGTCGCGTCATACACAGAGAATGGTACTGTTTATCTTTTAGTTGCGGAAGGAATTCTTGCTGTATGGTTGCGAAAATTCAAAAGCAAGCTGTATAATAATAAGACTTTACATCTTCCATCCTTTCATAACTATACCATAACTTTTTAGTGAATAGAAAGCTGAGAGTCCATCCTCCTATGTCCTTTTGCCTTTTGTCCTATATGACATAATAGTTGTATGACCAAATGGTCACTTGCCCCTCCGAAAATAATTAGTTATTCGTCCCATCTGTTTTGCCTTTCGTCCCATTTACACATCTGGACTGTCGAGTGCTGATTCTGCCTGGTTGCCGACACTAATTAGTGCTATAATGTAAGTGTCCTATAATATACCGTTTAGCGGAAGTTATAGAAAACCTACGTCTTCATCCGTAAGTTCTTAAGAAGTCAGTTACGTTGCGTACCCCTTAGGTATAAGCTGTAGCTACCTGCAATGTTGGCTAATATTTATAATTTAGAATAATATGATTAATAAAAACCATATACCATATAAACAGCATGAATATGATTTTCGAAATGTCTGATATTATGTTGAATAACATATATTGCTGTGTTTAATAGTTAAATTCTTTTGCTTTCAAAACTAATAAGTACTAAGGGATCTCATTAATAAGACCAAAGGTTTTGTTTTAGATAGGGTGGAGGGAGATTGATAGGATATTCGATAAATATTTTTGTTTAGTCAGGTTTTTTTTATATTGCTTTCGCTTTTTCGTAAAACTTTAATTTCAAATCGCAAATGACAAAAAAATGTCGTTTTGCTTTTGTCACAGTAGTTTTCCTGAAGAAATAGAAGTCAAGGAGCTGGATGGACGGTCACCAAAGTCTGGAGTCTGGTCATCATAATATACCTACATTCAACATTCTATAATAATTTTGAACAAGTCTCTATCTTCAACTGTAAGCGTTTTTCACAACGTCATTTATTTAATTCTACTTTGTTTTTGGAACTATGCTTAGATGAATAGTTATAGTTCATATTATGATTTATCTTCGTTATTATTTGCTGGTAAAGTTCATATATATATGACGCAGTTTTGAAATATATTGTAAAATTAATATTCTTATTGTCTAAATATTACAGGTAGATGTCCAAATCACAACAACAAAACACTACGTTCAATGCGTCTTCCTGATAAATACCAAGGCAAGGCAATCCACAGTACTACTACCAATGTTAATGTAATGTCAGCGGAGCAAAATCGAAAAGTTTTGTTGGAAGAGCTGCAAAGAACAAAATCTAATATAAGTAAAGAACCAAGTGCAGCTCTGGCTCCTATTGTACACAGCAATAACCATTTCAATAACGTAAGTTTATTATGTATTTTATGTGCTTTTATTAATTCGGCTCTTAGGATATGTCGTTAAGTCAAAAGAGTTTACACTGAAAATATTCCTTTCTGGACTTAGCCCCTTGTTGGAGGGTACGGCGACATTCATTTATCTCCGTTTCATCGTTCTGCAATGCAAGTTCTTCAGCAAGCAAATGCAAGCAGCTTTGGTTACTTTGTGTCCCAAGATTCTCACTTCGGAAACTACATTTTGCCAGTATTACCACGACTTGAGCCAAATGCCATCAGCACAAATTCTAACTCACCATTAGCCAGTTTGAAAACCGAAAAGTGATTGTTTGCCTAACAATTCATACGAGACGGAAATCAGAAATTCATCTAATTTTAAAATTGATATAATATAAATATACTACATGCAAAAGTAATCGTGTGGAACTGTTAAAGCTAAAATTACATATAGTTATTACTGAAGCATTGCTCTTCAGTGTTAATACAGACAATGAAATTGAAAGAATTAGAAAACTGGTTATCACAATGCGAGCCATTTGATAAACCAAAAGCTCTCTTAGAGCAATATGCTACTTCAGCTCACATAGCAGCAAGGATGGTCTACGCTGCTCAAGAGCATATGGAAGGTATGGGTATTATCGGTCTCGATATTAATTGACGATTTTAAGTACACATGTATGTTTTGTGTTGAAATGTTTCTTATAAAGTGTGCAATAATGTATCGTATATTTAGCTTGTTATAAAAATGGTCAAACAAAATATTTGGTTTGGGTTGTTTCCAAAGTCTAATTTTTTATTTTTGATATAGGAGCTGCGGTATGTGACTTAGGTAGTGGGTGTGGTGTCCTTTCTATTGGAAGTGTCATGGTTGGAGGTAATTGCGAATTAATTGGGCTTATATAATAGGCTATATAGCTAGATTAAGAAATTAGAGACACTTCAGATAATGTGTAACTGTATCTGATACCGATACCTTGAAGGTCGGGAAATAATTTTCACTGGTGGGGCGGGAGTACCACTTAGGGGGTTTCTTTTGAAAATGCTCCGTTTGGAAAATATGGAGGTTTTCAAAATTTTTGCAGCTTGAATGATATATCTCAAAAACTAGACATCGTAGCCCAATAATGACAAAATGAGAACACACTAATGTTCTAGCAGTCACATCCAAATCCATCACGTCGTTTAGGCTGTTCTACTGCTTTTATGGTACGGAACGAAATTTTTGAAAAACCACCATATATTCCAAACGGAACATTTTCAAAAAAGTATTATCCAGAGAACTGTTATTTTGTCAAGTACTTTTACCCACCTAAGTGGCACCTCCGTCTGTGAAAATTATTTCCCGACCTTCAATGCATCATATATAGTTTCACTAATATGACACGAATTTGGCAAAATATATTTTTGTATCGCATCTTTTTAAATATCGAAATTGTTTTTTAAGCGGCCTATGTCTGCGGGTTGGAAGTCGATCCTGATGCTACAGAAATTGCGTTGAAAAACTCCGAAGAAATATTAGATGATGGCTCAACGAGTTCTATTGATTTCATCGAGAGTCAAATAAATGTTGACTTCAGTGAAGCAGAATATAATAGAAGCTGTTATAGGCGCTTTGAGTCAGTTTTCGACGTGGTACAATTTTATTTTAATTGATCATAATCATGCTATACTTCAGTTTTATGACTGGTTAAAAATATTGAATAAATACAGTATTACAGCTTTGTGTAGGGCTGTATGCTTATTATAGCTATAGGGTAGGGGTCTAATAAATATTTCTGTGAAACAGATCGTAATGAACCCTCCGTTTGGCACTAAAAAGAACCCTGGGATTGACTTTGGGTTTCTGCGGACAGCAGCAGAATTTGTGAGGCCAGGCGGTCATATATATTCCTTACATAAGACATCCACAAGATCTTTCTTCGAAAGAAGACTTGCAAATAAATCGTCATCGTCCTTAGACGTCAATCTACCGTTAAAAGGAGAGGTTCTTGCTGAAGTTCGTTTTGACCTTCCGAAGTGTTATCGCTTTCATAAAGAAAAAAGTGTGGATATAGCTGTGGACTTTTGGCATTTTGAAAAGAATGTGTAAATTCCTAAATGAGTTAATGACTGTACAAACATATTAACGGAACATGAATAACTAACTAAATAATAGTTAACGCTACAACGTTATTCATTCTATCAGACTAATGATATTACAGCGCTGCCCTATATAGTAGCTTCGTAATAATAATATACTTGTCCTTAATACACGAACTACTACCCACGAGTATGTAACTACCTGAACTTCTGAATTGTTAGACTGTTGAAATGGAACGATTAATATCTTTCTGATTTTTAATAATACTTATAATAGCGTAATACACTTATCCTCTCTCAGGCAAAACTCCTTCCTGGCACACTTTCCCATCTCTGTCCCTTGACCGTTGGCATTACTGGTAGTTTCCATTAATATTAACTGATAAATATAATTTCTGTGTCTTTTTTCCTATGTTTTCAAAATGAGTTTGTTACGTGACAAAAAATTAATAATTGGTTTCTGGTTGATATGAGTTCTATGTAGATATATTAAATATAACTAAAATAACATTCTGTCTTGGGGATATGAATAGGATTTGCATATATTTAAGGGGTTTATATTTGATTTTTTAAGTTAATGTACTCCAACGTTATGCCTACAAAATTGGGGGAAGGGAATTTGTACAGAAAGAAGTAAGGGATTGCCTGGCAATCGTGTAGATGACGCCGTGTCGCCATTTAATGTACTAATAATAAACCATTTTAGGTATTTTGACACTCACTCCTGTACTGTAAAATGTTATAGTACCTAATAGAATTTATTAATTTTATGTATTTGTTCCAAATATTCACTGTTTAAGACATTTGATATATATTTTTAACTTTGCTATTGCTCTTCGGCCGTTGGAATAAGGTATTGATTTTTAAAATGACAATGTGCTATGTCCGCATGCATGATAATTCTATTTAAAGAGAGTATTACAATCTTTATTACATATTGTAGGTTTTTAAAATGGCCCAAGAGCAATTTCTGTGTGTCCATGCAATCCTGTGCAGTTTAAATGTAAGTTTGTTCACATTGCATATTGGTACTTTACTTACAGTTATTTATATGATTGTCATTGATGTGTAGTAATAAATTATGAAAATGAATGAATTGAAAGTTCTTATGTTTGTTTTTGTATAATAATTCAATAATGACATTTATTTTCTGTTAAATATTTATGTGTAGCTCTTATTGTATTTATCATGTTCACAATATTGATTGGATGTAGCGAAGAGGTCTTCACTAGATTAATAGTATCATTTATTAAATACATCTACTGAGCAAGACACTAAGCTTCTATTTATTAAACTGTGAAATAGTATTTAAATATAAGTACAAGGAATAACGAGTAACATGCCACTAATTTTACACTTGTAATCAGTCTTGCAGCGTTATCAGCGTCTACTATCTAACATTATATAATTTATTGTGTAGAAATTAGTATAGTTTACTTGTTTAGGCGACAAAAATTCTGTGCAATATCGACAACAACGAATCAGTACACTTTTATAACAGAAGTCTGAAAAACTAAATTAGGTTGAACCCAGTAGACAGCCTTTCAGGCAAATAATAATGTGGCATTTCTGAATCATCATAAGTTAAATAATGTAATAAATTTGAGCGATGGTCACAAAGAGAAGATGCGTGATAAACTATACGATGTGGCACAAAGTACTGCATATAAATATCATTAATTCAATAAATCTTTTATCATTAGTATAAAGTGGAAAATTGAAGAGCAACACTAGTAGTTAAAATGAGTGCACGCTTCGGAAAGCATAATATCTATTTTAAGTGCTCTCCTAAGAATTTGCAAAAGAAACAACTTTTAGTGTGAAAGACTAGGAGTTCATAAACCAGTGCATCTATCAATTTAAAGAAGCAAATTCGCATAATATTTATGTATGAATGACCTATCGAAAATAGGAAATGAACAAGAATATAGGCAAACTAGCTTCTTCTCCGAAGTATACCAAGAGTAAATTACTTTTAGTTGGAACTGCAAATAAAACTATTTAAAGAGCTCAATTAGAGCATATTCAATATTATCAGTATCAAAGGAACAATTACCTAAATTATATATATACTTGCATTAGTAATAATACAT
>JAAAYG020058022.1:29244-42407 GCA_009936455.2 Tomocerus minor
AGAGCATATTCAATATTATCAGTATCAAAGGAACAATTACCTAAATTATATATATACTTGCATTAGTAATAATACATAAAATACATTATCATTATATTTTTGTATACCAATCAACCCATAGCATCTATATTATATCAAGGTGTCCTGCTTTATACTGTTTTGTTAGTGTAATAGGAAAATTCGATTTTGTACCTGACTTATAACGCCAAGGAATTTAGAGTATTTTGCCATTTCGTTCGATATATGCACGATTCGATTCAGTAATTTTCCCTAGAATTTTAGTCAGTATACAAAAACAGTCATCAAAAGCACCTCGGTACCTAAATACTACAGTAGCTAATATAAATACAAAACAGTTCAGCAGATGTAGTTACATATTCTTTCCCATGAAAAACTTGATTGGGTATCATATTCTGTACACATTCTACCGTAACTAAAGAAGAAAATCGTTTTAGTCAGTATGAGAAAGAATTTCTCCGTTAGGAGCATCTCCGTTGGTATAAATGGAAGGCCCATTGTTTGTTTTATGCTCATAAGTGTCATCATGATCTTCATTGATTTCGTATGGGATGGAGTCATACTCTTCGTCTTCATCTTCCGAATCAGGACGCCCAGCTAATTGTCTGCTCCCATCCTTAGGATAACCATTTCTCTCTGAATATTCCTGAGGATTAGCAAAGAGATGGCCAACAATAGGAATGTGACGCAGGAGGCTGGAGATTGTTTTGTGTCCTTTGAGCAAATTGAAGACTTGTGACGTGAAAAAATAACCTAAAAGGCCAACAACGAGGACGGATATCGTGGCAAGAGCGATAACAACTAGTACTCCTCCTAAGAGCACCGTGGCCACTGTTAATACGGTACCTACAAAAAACCAAAATTTTCATTAAACCTCTGTTATCACAATGATGTTTACTTTGCAATGGACTTATAGATATTAGAATAAATGTATACATTGGACATCATGCAACGACCACGAGCTTTACATCATGCAATTTTATCAGAGTGTTTACATTGAATCCTACAACTGACGCTTCTATTTTTGTATTTATTTCGGCCCTTTTGGAGTTTGGACTCATTGTGCGGAATAAAAATGAATGGACGACATTACTAATAATAATGATTGCTATTTACCAATGCATCCTTCTCCGTCCTTTCGACAGTTTATTTATTTTTATGTTGTGTAATGCGTCTGCCACGGTTAATGCTTTAATTCTCACTTGGCTCACTATCAAGTTATTTCCAGTTTTCCTTCCCTTGATGTTTGTACAATAATGATGTGTCAACACATCATTAAACCTCCATGCACACACAATAGACCAGATCATATTGTAATGCACACTTACTATAAAGCCTGGCTACATGTACATAAAGTAAATATTACTCAAACATAATAACGTGTTGTTTTAAGGTTTTATGCACAGTTCTCAATGCGAATTTTATTTTCTTTCTAAGTTTTTCGGACAACTTTCGGATTAGGATTAAGGTATGTACTGTTGTCCATAAGACAATGAGAAAAAATGTGTTGTATGTCTATAGATCTTTTGAATGTCCATTATTATTAGGACTATGAGAAAACAAGGCCATCCTTAAACACGTATTGATAATGATTGAGTTACAGACAGGATACCTGCCGTAGACGGACTTACCAATGATATAAATACATTTAACGGGCATTCTTAGCTCACATGGTTAGCTATCTTTTATCATTTTAGGGCAAAGTCGAGCACATTTATAATGTGCTTGGGGTCCGCCTGACTTTTGACTGTCTCAATCAGTTGTACCTATTGCAAAATGTTGTTCATCCATACATTGCATTAAGATACATAAGAGAAAGAACAAAAAATTCTACGAACCGCATTCCCATGCAGCGTGATCATGTTCTGGATTTGGTGACAATGTCCAATATCCAATATTCAAGGAAATGCTATAAAATCCATAATTGATATAAAACAGTCGTGTTTAGCTTCTGATTGCCCTATGTACTGTGTACCTAAGTATCAGTCGTTACTGCTCTGTTCTGTCTATGTCTTCTTCGACTTTGTCATACATTTCATAGCTTATTTGTTAATTCCAATATATCCAGCTCGTGACAAATTCATGATGACATTCGCAATAAAGATGACAAAAAGTATGTAGGTAGCCATTATAAACGACCACAAAGAGTGTATCTATCTATGCGCCCAATTATAATATGTAATTCAATATTACTATTAGTATGGTATCAAAAGGGCATTATTAAGAGATTATTTCATTGCAACACCAAATTACCCTATAACTCTTCCTAGACGCCCAGGCTTCTATTTATAACTCTATTGTAAATTGACATAACAAGAGACATACGGAAAGACTTTCCTACTGATGTACCTACCAGAATCTTACAGAAATAGAGTAAAATTTTCAAAAATATTCATCTAAAAATTGAAGAAACTTGTTTATAAACTGATTTGTTTTCAGAAACTACATGTAACGGAAAAGTTAATGTATTTTTACAGAAATAACAATTCGTTTTTCAACAGAATAGCCAGGGGCACCAGTAATGAATTTTACGATACTTGGAAATATTTTATTGCATAAGTAATTTTCTACACTTGACTCATTAGACTCATTAAAGATTTGAGGAGGCACATATGTATATGCAAAAGAGAAGTGGACTACATTAGGCATTTGATATATCCCGTATCCGGTATCGACAAAAACTCTAAAATAATCTTTGATCCCCATGCACAGAGCACACTGTGACCAGATGATTTCTTATATATTTGTTTACCTACTTAATGTCTTTTATCTCATTTTACTTTAAGGACGAATGTTACCGAGTCGTTAAATACTTCATGTAGAGGACCTCATTTCTCAACACGATTAAATGTCAATTTGAATTTCAGTCTACATTGGACACAAGTATGTGATTTTTATCGAAAAGTTGCTGAGTTAGTATTCATACTCACTCAGGAATACTAAGGATTGGCAGGATTATGCATGGTATGAATCTTAGCTAAACGACAATTTTCTCTCGTACATGATGAGACGTTACCTACTGACAGATATTAGTTTACAAGTTTACACTAATGACATAATGACTCTAATATTCAAGGCCAAAATGCTCGATCATGAGAATATAATTAGTGTCTCCTTGTACATCTTAAATGCTCTGATACTTGCACTACAGAGAATACATAGTAACCTTATACAAAATTACAAAACATTTCAATATCTGGTGAACAGATGCATTATCTACGATTAATATAGAAAACGAAGTCCTGTGCTCAAAAGCTGATATTCGTGTTATGTGTTTTATTCATATCGTCTCTGATTTTAACCAGTTTTATTTGGAAAATTAATCTAACCACTAAAATTAAGCTTTACTGATTAGGTGATGTATTAGATGATGATTAGATAATTTACCCATAGTAAGGACCAACATTCTGAGATGTTTCCGTCACGTTTTTTAACTACCTAGTTATTTTCTTCAGACGTTATGCTTAATAAATTGGAATCGTTTCATTTGTCACTTGCTCTGAGTTTACGCTAATAAAAGCTTTGAAATATACATGCATACGCGATAATCGTTCAAAATGAAAGTAAATTACCTTCAACGAATAGGAATCCAATGAAAGTGAAAAGGATAGTGGCCACTGCAAAAGCCAGGAAACCAAAAATCGGTAGAGCGCACGTAGCTAATAGTGTCAGGAAGGTGATGGCAGTTAAAGGATTCTCTTTCGCATAGTTTTTGGCAGAGTTCAGAATTCCTTGAACCAAAGGAGGCAGCTTACTGCTTGTGGCTTTGTCTCCTGTAACAAACATACATAATTCATATAAAATTTAGAACTAATGAGTATATGATGTTATATACTGCAGTCCATGGTATAGATCAATTTTTTCACATTTTTACATTAAAAGTGCCTGAATATTAATTTCATATATGGTACAAGGATAGAGGTACTATCAAAAGACAATCTATTAGAAATATTTTTTAAACTACGTTGCGTGTGCAGTGGATAGCTGTTTGTGCAAACTGGAACATCTTAATTAGATATTCCCATTTTCCCACACGTTAAATAAAACCCAATTCCCATATAAAGTTTAAATCGCAGGAAGCCTTTAAGTGCAATCAGGTATGTAAATGCAAACTGCAACAACTCGAAATCATCTTGCCTCATTTGTTAAGACTTTTCCCTAAGCCTTTTAAGCAATTTAAGTAGCCATTACTTTTATATAGCCTTTGTTAAGTATCCATTTCATGCAGTTATTATTTACTAAAAAATATTCAGAAACTAGGTGAACGTGTGAAAAGAAACAAGAAAAGTAAAATGATCCTCTGGAAAGGAAAGAAAGAACTATTGTCTTACAGACTTGAATTATCCACTGTACTGTATTTATTAAGGTATATTTAATGGTAAAGCGTTTTTATTACTAAATTATTGACTGCAATTTTTACTTCTTTGTGGAGTACTTTGTTAGTTCATGCGACTAATATGTCCATGCTGCATGGATGTCAAAGTTCGTCCTTTAGTAAAAGGTCTGAAAGTATTAATTCTACAAAACGATGGAAAAGAATTATATTATTATTAGCTTACCAACCCACTGCACCCATTCCCGCACCTGTTGCTCAAAAGCCGCCGTTTCCCAGTTGAGTTCCCGAAAGGAAGTCACATTTGACCCTAAATTATAATTACATAAGCCTTAAATATAGTTAAGTTTATTAGCCCCATCATAAGTGTAACTATTATAATCCCAATTACATAAATGTCTTTCGTAAAGAGTTAATCTTCCCCTTTCCAAATGCACTTTATCTTTTTGCAATGAATTGGACATATATTAAAAGATATAGTTATGTATGAACTCATGCGATAGGCGACGCTTTCTGCCTAATAAAATTCAAGAACTTCAGCAACCTTTTTACTGACCCTACTGATTTTTAGGTTTGAAAAATATTTCTTGGGATCTAAGAAGAATATTAAATATTTTGCTAATCATCAACAGCAAACGATGCATAGAGGCGAATGTGCATTCAATCTTATTGCATCGCATGTATGAAGGAACTGCATACGGTTGTAATTATGGTACTTACAAAAGTACTTGCTACAACAACCGTAGCTGTTATTTGCATGATTTACGTATCTTTCTCCATCTGGACAGTGTAGGAATGTTTGTATGTACCTAAGCAAACGCTTCTATATTATTAGTATTTTAGTTATATCTAAAAAATACGAGGGAATAGAAAGTAAAAGACCTTGAATAATAGATTGGGATGAAGGAACTTTATAATATTCATGTTACTCTGCACGTAAGCCACTGACTGCTTCAACACTCGTATTTTATAGCTTATAAATAATATGATAGTCCTCAACTGTGTGGATACAAATAGCAATTTTACTTGATTAAACAGTGCTACGCGCTAATAAATTAAAATGTTAGCTTGAATGGTTTAATTTCAGTTTCCCTTCTGAGATAACGGGCTTCGTTTTACTTACTTTACTTACTATTGGCCGTAATTCATTTAGGTATTTCACAACTTACATTGACTTTGACATTGCCATGTCCCATAAAGAAGTGTAAGTGAATTACGGCCTTGCATTTCAATCTGCAAAGATCCATAATCCATACTAAAAATGTATTAACATACCTACATGTAACAGAGTTAAGCCTCATCAAGATCGAGCTAACGAGTTTAACTGAATAGTATAATAAGTGATCTGTGCGAGATCATATGGCTTATTAATGGTGTGCATTCTTTAGGATATAATATGGGATGGTTCTTCCTATAGCACGAAATGCTGGTTACATAATTTAGTAATAATCATATTATAGTTAGTTTGAAACGGATATATGTAGCCAGTGAGTAATTTCTTTGTCTCTTGTTGCGCAATATGAGAATCCTATCTCCACAAAGATATGAGACTGATGAATAAGATGAAGGAAGGATGAGCGAAGTTGTGATAGGTATTCATTGTTAGATTTACTACTATGTGCTATCTAACAAAAAGTAAAGTAAGCATCTATTTATTTAAAAATGCCAATGCCCTTTTACTTTTGTGATTACATAGAAAGCACACAGAATGATAGAACGTTATGACAGAGAGCAGATTTGGTATTTTGATTTCATTCTACATCTACATTCTACAACTTTGCATTATGTATATATGATGTACCTACTAACGAATCAAGTAGTATAGGTACCTATAATCATGGCTTATGATATGCATTAAATTCATCCTGTGTATTTTCTCTTTCATTCTCACGATCAGGCTTGGGGATGATAGCAATAACTTTGCACATGCAAACAAAATTATGAATTATTATTTGACAGGAATTAATGTATAATTTATGTTTTCCTTTAGACTAATAAATATTTTATACATAAACAAATATTGTTTGCCATTTTAGGTTTTCAACTTTTGTTGGAAATGTTACTGGATAAAGCATAGGATTGTATGAAACGAAAAATGTATGATTCATATGAGTAACTAGAACTAATCGGTTAGACATTAGACTTTGTATATTACACCCTCACCTGTATTGATTTCTCAAAATAGATATACAATGGATGCATTATGCCAAACAACTGATTTCGCTTGGTTGTCAATCAAATCGATTTCAGTTTATCTCTAACAAACGTTTTTTTATTGATGGATATGACTTGAAAAGGACATAGGACATGTCATATATTAGCATTTGTGCTTAGCATGTATTTATTTTGGGTTTGTATGATTCTACCGGAAAATGGAAGTTGAAACATAAATTGGAATTTGTCCTAATTCTAATTCAACAGTCTACAGAGTTAGTAGGCCTATATTAACTAAAATTTCTAGGAACATCCTTTTGTCCATGATTTGATTTGGGGCAAAAAAGGAGGAAGGTAATTAAATAAAAGAAACGTATCTACCCTAATCAGTTTAGTTCAGTCAGTCAGACTGTTAGTGTAGATAATATAGACATATAGTTAATGTAACGGCGGCAGTTATCATCATAACAAATTCATCGCACAGCAAACGTATCTAGTTGGAGTTTGAACTTTCATCTTTGGATCGGGGTGGGAGGATGTTTGGCTACATCACAGCTCTCACCACTAACATTAGCATGGCATATCTCATGTTTATTGACCATATTGACTTAGCTGATTTTGTCACAATATTTGCTACGCACACTAAGCACTAAACATATCTCTCCTGCCACTCATCTGATACATCAAATACTATCTCAATAATAAATTCTTTAGACACTGCCATGATGGCTATAAAAAGCAAAATTGATGAGTTCTTATTTGCCATTTTCTTAATCTCATTAATTACGGATTTATTATTTTATAAGTGGTAACAACTGATATGGATGGTAAGAAACTAAGCCCTGGCTTCCCATTTTTTTTAGCAAATCTCATGCTCACTCATAATTGTAAGTAGCTACACATACCAATTGATTAACTTAATTTTTCGCATGAATTGCTACATTAATATCCTCGTCTTAATGTCAAAAGAACAAACTCACAGTATAATATTATTTTATATAAAAAATGTAGGTGTGGATATATACTTATAAATCAACAAGTATTAAACCAAAAAACTAAACTGTAATTGTATCAAGAATTTTAAAACATTCCTATACATGGTTCTCTGGATTTTATATCTGAAGAAAAATGTTGTATCAGTATTATCTGCCTAAAAGTTTGGTGGTGGATATGAAATTTTCATATCCACCACCCTAGCTACAATACGACAAATAAGTAAAATACCCTCCTGACCTTAAGATAAACTTTAAAAGAATGAGCATGCATAATATAGAATTGTGTATTGAAGGGGGACTATAAAGATATTTGTGTATAATAAATAACACCGGCTTATCATAGAAAATTAGCGAAAACTAAATCCTTTTTGCATTGGCAATACTAAGAAGATACTTTCCAAAATCCTATTTGAAATTGACCCATAAACCCAAAAGTACGCGACAATAATAATGACACTATAGCAAAAAACTGTTACACCATATAATAGACAAGACTTTATTCATCCTGAAGTGAGTGAAGTGTTTACGTGTAGCCATGTAAAATATCACGCAGTGTTCACATGCTCCTTGCCTGCCAGTCCAGGCAGGTAGGTATAGTTGTTATTTTGTTAGCACTAGTGCCTATTTACATTCTAAATTTCTGCCTTGTACACAATGCAAGGGCTTAGGCATTTATTTTATTCACATCTATCTACATAGAAATTATAACCGCTACAGTTACAAGGCTAACATTGTCGACACGTGTAGAACTGCGTG
Source organism: Tomocerus minor (assembly GCA_009936455.2). Lineage (NCBI taxonomy): Eukaryota > Metazoa > Arthropoda > Collembola > Entomobryomorpha > Tomoceridae > Tomocerus > Tomocerus minor. The sequence continues at coordinate 37,501 of JAAAYG020058022.1, forward strand.
CACCTTAGCTCAACAGTGGCCCACTGGCCACTGCTTCTGCTACTACATTTTTTGATGTTTATATAGGTAACTAATGCTATTTCCTGTGTGGATCCTATCATCGACTTTAACGAAATCAACAGACAACAGAGGCAAAAGCTATAACTATTACAGTATGCCTTATACAGTTTATAAACTTTATGTCTTACACCTCCCAAATCTTATCATGGCTTGACACTTGTTTACCCGGCCACAGAATCAGCTCTTAATTCTAGGGTTATTATTCAGACAAAATGCCCTTGAACACTTCGAGTTCAGCAGCCGAACCTTTCTGAGAATTTTGGACCCAGTCAAATCCATCATTCCTTTCAACCAAACAGAATCATTAGTAATTGCATAATGATTGCTACATCATGGTTTCCCTTTTTTGGCAGACATTTCCTAAATTCTAAACTTCTGTCTTTCATCTCCAGGACTCCATCTTTGCATTTTTCATCCGAATCTGATTACTTCCTATATTAACTGGATATGATGCATGCTATACGCCCTCGTTCATTCATTCTCCCTCGTTTTGGCCTGAAACTCACTAAAAGGCTAGTGAACCACAAAAAGCCTAATACATAAATCAATGAGATATGCGTAGCCTCTCAAAGACTTATCTACTGACTTACTGATAACTGGATTTGAATGGAAAGCCAAACTTATGTATATAGGAAACTACCTGCACTAAATAAAATTACTCATCCCAATTCTAACTTTTCAATTACATCGGTACATAAGGGTATCTGTGTGTTCTAATACAAAGTTCAATCCCATATTGAATCCTGAACACAAATCAAAAATGATTTATCACCTGATACGCTTTGTACATTTTCGTAATTGCAATGTGACTTATTTAGTGGGTCGTCGGTACTTTATCCATTACTACATTGGAGATAGGATAATGTTGACAAAGCTGCTTTAATATAACACTTGTGAGACTAAACAAAACGCTAGGCAAATGAAAGCCACGAGTGTGTATGTATCCTGTATCGGTATGTCGTATTAGTAAAGGTGGTAGCTAGCACATTCCTTTAATAGCAAGTATAAATATTATACAATAATGCATACCGACGAAGAATTGATGTGAGTGCAGAGCTGAAGTATGTAAATTTCCATAGCTAAATAGTACATTACGCACAGAGACAAATCTGAATTAGTGAGCATGAGTTATCTAACCGGGAGCAAGCACCTTTACTTAGCTAACAGTGTTTATTCTCTCGTTATCATTCGTTCACTCATTTTAGCATTAGGAAGGACCCTAGCCGTGCAACTGTACATTACATAACACGAGCAATTCTATCTAGCTAATATATTTGTATAATGCATATGCGTAAATTGAGGAGTGTATGTTGTTTATTGCTGAAAATTGCACCGATGCGAATGAAAAATGCTAATCCCAGTAGCTTATGTAATAATTGTAGCCCAAAAGAATAATAAATTCCCGATTAATGAAACTAGGAAACTATTTATAGCAATAAAAAGCAAGGAGTATTTTTGTACATACCTGGGAAATGACGAAGCACTTGATAGCTGCTGGAGTCCTCCATGGCGTTTCTTCGATTATCGTAGTTTCTGTGGATTTCTAAACGCTGCTGTTGATCTTCTGTATGATGAAAGTGATGGAGCTGATGCTGGGGATGTGTATTCAGTTCCTGCGTTGAAACGGAACGTCGATTGTCCCTTTGCGTCTGACTATTGCGAAAGTTCAAGGCGCTAATCCTGTCAAGGAAGTTGGCACTGGTGGAATTGTTAACCGGTAGACTACTAACTAAAGCTCTATTTTCACCGTCGATTCGATTGTCACAGTTAGATATTTCCGGGGTGGATGTGGCTCTGAGGACAGCTCTGGGTCGTCCGGTGGCCCCTCGATTAAGGAAACTGTCAACTTGGACTTGGAAGCGAATGCCGACTCGGACTACTCGAACTCGCTCCCGATCCGTCACAAGTCCCTCTCCACTGTAATTCAAACTGAATCTCTTGACGATGGAGCCGATTTTGGGGATGATTCCGTTGCTGATGAGTTCTGTCACATAATTGTTGTTGGTGAACTGCTGCAGATGCTGTTGGTTTGCAGTGGAGATGATTGTAGAGGAATCATTGTTGTTCTCCGTGGAAGTCATGGAGGCGTCCTTGTTACTCTGCTCTGCAGGATAGACGGATTGGACAGAAACAGCTTTAGGCTAAACTGAATTTACAGATACTTGACTAGAATCCCAACTCGCCTTCCTCTACTCCACTCATAGACTAGTTCTGTAAGTAATATTTTGTTAGGTTAGAACCATTACAATGCAACTACTATACAAGTTCAGAGATTATCTCGTGGATATTCCTATACATGTATATAGTATCATATGTAGTTTTCTAGTGTAACTATGCTGTAGAGAGAGAGAAGAAAGATAAGGATGCAGATGCAATGCAGCTGAACAACATTGAGATGCAAAGTACGTAAAGTGAGTATAGAAATACAAACCTGTAGGTTTTACTCCTATTGCTCAGATAGAATTTCAACATAAAGTCCCCTTCGAACTATAGGTCCTCTGGAAAATGCAGCAATGAAGAAGGGAGCTAGCATGGAGGATGGATGGATGTCTGGAAAATATTCAATTTCAATAGCCTTACTTACTTATAAAGGAGATAAGTACACGACTCAGATAAATGCATTAGAATATTCACCTAAAAAGGCAACTGATCGGGAACAAACAACAAGAACCAAATACAAATACAAATCGACTTGTTCAATTCCTCTCTCTATCTCTTAACAGAAGCGTATGAGTAGTAAAACTCTAGCTAAGTACTTCTTTCTAATGCTATTTGCTTGGGCTCTTTATTTTCTGAGTGACAGAGTGAGACTGAACTTTAGGTGAATGAATGTGTTTGCAACACACAGTCTCAGCCGAGGCTTTTACTTCTGTGATAGATGCCCACAGCGAGGAGTACACTCTTCACTCCTCGTTTTGTTTGCATCTATGTATGTACATATACAGTCTGTGTACGAATCAAGACTCAAGAGTATTAGTGCCTTGTATCTTCAAAAACGTGTTATCTCCACATATGTACATATAATTCCACCATTCTACTATTTTTTGACGTTTACTATGTTACTCTTTAGCCTTAAGCATTATACGTTGTCTATGCATTTAGTGCGTTCTGTATGTACACTAATGAGTACTAGATTTTGTTTTTTCTGCAAACTACTAACCCTATCTGTTATATTGGTAGAATTTGAGAAAGCAATTGAGTATTTTTACTATTACTACTCATACTTATACCAATTAACTCAAATGCTCACCTATATATTTTGTATTAGAAATACATCTACAAAACGTATTTACGTACATAGTCAATAATGCTGTGTAAAAGCTTAAATTTAATATCCAGATGTATCTGAAGTATGCGGTAACAATAAAATAAGTTATATCTGTATTATTAGATGAATGCTATAAAAAATCACAGCTAAAATCCTTTTGCTCCATAACTGTTTTTACTTGTGTTTTAAAGTAGATTTTAAATAGCACAATATTTACAACATTAAATAGAAAAGTAATTTGGACACACTATGTACGGGGAAATGTACTGTGCTGTATACTACTTTGATTTTAAGATTATTTTGATTTCATTTGATTCATTACTAGGATTAGGTTTATCCGATTTTATGATCAGAACAAAGGACAACAGTTGTGAGCACATTCTAAATATGAGAATGTACCATTTATAATTTTTTACGGTCTAGAGAAAGTAATTTTTGAGCGAAGAGAATATATAGAATAAACCTTTCTAAGTTAGAATAGTTTTTCTTCAAAAATATGTAGTTTACAGACCAGAGGAAGTCCAGTCGAAGATTTGCGAAAAGTGATCTCAAATCAGAGCTTAAAATTAAATATTAACGTCACATTGTCACACAACTGACACCAATGCGTGTAGTAAATCATCAAATGCTTTTTCTTCTTCTATTGTTGGAGGAAAATTCTTCACTTCGCCAGTAGGCAAAACAATTGATCCCGGTTTGTATCTTTTTTGAAGTGAGTCAATCTGGCGTTTTAATTTCGTTACCCTCGAACGAACTAGAAATGTCATACCTAAATGCCAAAAGAAGAGTAATTGAATTAGGTCAAATGCAACGAAAATTACAATTATTTCTCAAGGAATAACAACAATGTTATTGAAAAGGCCTGGCAATCGTTTATGTTAATTACAAATAAAACAGCAACATGAGAGTACAATGATTCCTAAAGGAGGTCCAGCAATAATTGCCACAACTTTCCCATTCCTTTTCGTCCTTGCTGTAAAATTCCTATTTTGTATATCAATCCAGACACATTTAAATGCATTCCAAAACCACGGCTTGTCACAACTCAACCTGTTTCCAGTTTGTTCAAATGTTTCAATTTCTGCTGGGGGCACTGAATGCGAAATCAATAATTCATTCATTTCCTCTAACTGAAACAAAGAGAGATCAGTCGAATTTTTGTCTGTTTAATTTTAAAGCATTAGTATTAGCATTTGGTATCTAAATCATTTAACCAGTTCTGTATTAGATAAATTAGATTACGTTTTGGGCAAAATCAACATTTTCATCATTTGTCTGTAGCGGTTCATCTTTTTGTGAATATTCGTCTTTTAGCTGATGGTATACATCTTCTGTGTATATTATGGAATCTGAGTTTATATACTGGCCTGCCCCTATGACACATAATAACAAAAGAGAAAATCCACGGACTACGTTTTTCATATCATTTTACTCGCACTAAACTGTTATTAAAAGCTAATGTTGCCTACACTTTTATTAAAGCGACTGTGCCGTAAAAACACTACTGTTGATTTCACCTTTTGGTGCACCTTTTCTTCTGAGCTCATGGGAACATGTAATTTTGCCTTTCGTTCATTGG
>JAAAYG020058034.1:0-10270 GCA_009936455.2 Tomocerus minor
TTAGAATCTTTGCAAGCCTTTTTCTCAGTTGTTAGATCTAACCGAGTTCGCTCGAAATACGTCGCACAGCCACATATTATTTGCGAAGATGGAAAACAGAACTTTTAATAACGGTAAAAAAATAAGTTATGCAACATTCACATTTAAAAGAAACCTTTAATTTACAAAGTTCAAGCAATTCTATCTAATCCAAACTTCTTTTTCCCATCCTCACAAATAAATAATTTGTGTCTGTGATAGCATAATAAAGTCTAAGTTTAAATTAATACGGACGAATTCATTTTACAGCTTGAACTTACCCGAAATACAAATACATTGTATAACAAAGTAACAAAGCTGAAGCTACACATTTCTTGTATTCTTCGATTGTTTACGCTTTTTGCAGTTATAAGTAATGAAAATGGGAGACAAATCATAATTTAGAATTTTTGTATAATGTAATGTAATGTAATGTACGGGCTTTATTGTATTGTATTGTATTGTATTGTAAGGACTTTATTGTGTTTCTCAGACTGTATGTCTATATACACAAAGTTACTTATTTCTAATTCATTTTATAGTGCAAATCTTTATATATTTATTAATTTTTGCTTATATAATATTGAATTACTATTTAACTTAGTCTAAGAAAATTTTGCTTTTTGTGGTTTGGCAATTTTACGGGCTTTATTGTCGGACACCAATAACAGATACAATATTTCATGCAACTGATTTCCAATGGAAGACCGAGATACGTTCAAAGAACGCATCTCACCCAACAGCAAAAAAAAATAAAAGTACAATAGTCAGTCATTATTTCATACAAAGATTACAAATGAAACAGAGGAAAAGCTCACATATATTTGAAATTATACTAAGGATCTGATTATAAATTTGGACTACGAGAATCACAAAGATGTTTTTTACATCTACCTTAAAAGTAGCTAGAGATTCTTTCGATTTTATATCCCTGGGTAGAGCATTCCCGAGAACCGTAGATCTGTATGTGTAGGATTTTTTAAAGAATTCCGTTTTGAACGTAGGTATATCGATATTTTTCTGCCTACTAGCTTTACTTTTAGCGTCAAAATTCCACATACTCGTAATTTCAAGAGGGTATAAACATTTATGTAATACTAGAGGGTACATAGTAATTAAGGATACATACTTGGAATGTTCAAAAACAGTAAGTATTCCAAACGAGTCATAAAGGGAATACATATTCGGATAGGGAAGGTTATGGGCCCTCATTCTTGACATCTTCTTTTTACTGTAGAAATAGTTTAATAGGAAATTATCTAGAACTCTCTGTATTTTATCTAAATTACAAATTGATGTAGCAGAGTAAATAACAAGTCCATATTCAACAATTGATATCACAAATGCTTTAAATAGTATAGTCATAGTTTTTAGGGGTACAGATCTTTTATATTTAAGTAACTTATGACACCTGTGTCCTATTTTATGACACAACGTTTACATGTTTATTAAATGACAAATCATTTTCTAACCAAACTCCTAAGTAATTAAAACTATTTACTTAGCAAATTGAATTACCATTAACAGTTACCGAATCAGTTATTATACTAGAATTGACATTTTTACGGTTTGGGTTACTGAATATTACATATTCTGACTTATTCCAGTTTGGCTCTGATTTGTTATCAGTACACCATGCATTTAGACCAGACATAGACGTTTGTATCGCCACAACCATATCATTATGCGATTTAGTGTTGAGGGGATTAGCTAAGTCGTCAGCAAAGAGCACAATCAAAGTATTTATGTAACGGTCAATATCACTATAGATTTTGTTAAAGTTTGCAACTTTAAATTACAATAAACAAAAGGAAATGAGACATAAAGTTGATGCTATGCACCTGTGCTTCTATACTATCCACTCCTATTTTGTCCAATTTCATCCATTTTATCCATTGGATGAATGAAATTCCATTTTGGTGGTCAATATACAACCCTGTTGACGTAAGACTTGCTATTTCAATATTCAAAAGTAAAAACAACCGCTATCTATAAAATATTCCGTCGATTTGCAGGGCTAAAAAAAGGTTTTTAATTTGAGGAAGAGGTATACTTTTCCTGGGAAGACTACACTCCTCCACACAAGTAGAGTGTCCAATACCGATACCTTTTTTCCAATACCGGTTTTCGGTATTTTCGGTATTATACCGGTATTAATACCGAAAATAATTTGAAAATAAGTACGGCGGAATCAAAGAAATTTTTTTGAATAATAATATATTAATATTAATGTGAGACAAATGATGAACATTATGATGTTATAAATTAATTAAAACTTTATTTAAAGCTCTTTTAAATATGGTTAATGAAAATAAAGTTAATTTCGCCAGCATTTTTGGTTAATTATGAATAGGTAATAACATAGCCTAAATCGTAAAAAAAGTAATTTCTAATGTTATTAGTTAGATGGATAAAATCGAAAAATAATACATTCCACTAAAAAAATAAAATAAAACATTCCAGTTTTCAATTTACACGCGCTTGAATTTCTTTTTGGAAGTTATTGCTATTAAAGTGTAGATGACATAAAATTTCGGTATAATACCGGAATTAGATGGACTAATACCGGTATTTCAAACCCGGTACTACCGGTATATACCCGTATTGGAATACCGGTATTGGACACTCTACACACAAGTCTTGTTGCTCAGGAAGAGTATGTTCTTTCTTTGCTGAAGCTGTTTAATGCACTATCAACTTATTTGATAGTGCATTAATTCCACTCTAAAATTGCTGTACATTGACTATCGACATAATTTGGATACGACTTGGATATGATTATGGGAGTAAGGTAATGCTAAACGGGTGTTTGCCAGGTGCTGATTTATTGTTAAAACAGATACACTACTCATGCATGTACTGAATTTATTGGCACTTAAAATAAATACTGATTTGATTTGATTATTGATAACAAATAAAGGATTTTGAGAAAAATAGATTATGGCTATAGATTAGTATATTAGTACTATTCTTTCTATATCTGAAAACAGATTGATTGAAGGATATGACGTAATTACACTTCAATTAAACCGTTAAATCAATTTTACATGCGACTGAGCATAAAAATTCTATTGCTGCATAATGCATAATAATATTATTGTTATTCCGCTTTTGTTAGCGATGTGTTAACTAAAGGTTTCTTTTTTGCTCTTCTGCAAGCCGCTTGATATAGTTATGTAAATAGAATCTGTAATCTGTGTCTCTGCAGTGTGCTTAGCAAGTGTAGGACATCGAGAGTGATAGAACTAAAAGAGAATTAGTAGAGTAGCTATTGGGATTGTCATTGTCGTCTTCGTCATTCTACGAAATGGAGAAGAAATAAAAACGGAAAGAAGTTTCCTGTCGTTAAGCCATTCCCCAGAGTGGAAATCCGGTTCATCGTTCTAATTTTTTCCATATAATTGTAGGTGTGTTGCCGGTGTGAAGGAAGGATATACTCGTATAGCAGTGTAGAAAGAGGTCCAAAAGCCGCATAGCCACGAATAGAATGGCTAAGTGCCTATACGCCAAGTAAGTGTATGCAGGAGGGGAAAACTAGTTTAGTTTCATTTCAAGTAGTGCAGCGTCAGCAAGTGAATCCACGTCGAATCAAAAGAATCAAGTCAGGTCAAGACAATGCTGAACGAGGTAGACGACATGACGACAAAGACCCACTTTTAACATACCTTTACACACAACAGAAGTAGAGGCAGTGAGTGCGTGTAGTGGCTAGCTAACAATGCTAATGAAAACAATCTTACTTAACATGAGTCCATTTAATTTATATAATTTATAATATATATTTAATATATTTACATAATCCAACACAAAGCAAGTAGATGCCATAAATTGGGACTAGTTGGGTTTTGAATGCATAATTGAATGGGTTCTCCATGCAAAAAATAGTTAATTCCTTAACAATTTTACCACAGTTGCTTACAATCAGAATGCAATTGTTACTTTCCTCTCAACTTTCATCAGACATGGATTTAACAAAGCCTTGTCGTAATTTTTAAGCTTCTGATAAAATTGAGATACTATATTTATAAAAATGTATTATTTCGCTTCCCTTGTCGATTTCCTTATAGTTTCCTTTCCTTAGTGAAATACTGGGTGACCACCCAGGCAGATTCTATTGTATTAATGACAAATCCCATTTTTCTTTTCAGTGGTTGCATTTCAGAAGGTTTACGTTTCTTTAGACTAGGTCTGCGTACATGAAAAGACAGATATTTAGATGTTACACAGAAGTAGATAACACAATTTCGTTGCGAAAAACTAAATAAATTCGCAAGTTGGAATCCATTGATATTAATTTCATTGAGGCTTCTCTGCCATGGTTATCATTAGCATTGGAAAGGAAGGAGCTTAAAATTTATAAACCTGTGGGTACTTGTGTTACTAAAAGTTATTCACGTCTCACTTCATTCAAAATCCGTGATGGAAAAGATTCTAGTAGGCTGTCAATTGAGAGAATTCTGCTGTATCTGAAAAATAATATCTGGTTGGGTAACCTCAAAATAGAGTGCCTCTATTTAAGCATGTTAAAGTTTGGAGTTTTACTTCATTTTTGAGTTTATTTAGGTCCTTCTCAACGTTAATGGTTAGAGATATAATGTGTTATGTGATTTAAACGCTTACTTGGGTAGTATGTAAAGAATGTAAACGGGCACAACTTGACATGTTCCAAATGAAGTTAACGAGTTAAATACATAAAGAAAGAGTATCTCGAAAGTTCGTTTGTTAGACTATTGCGAAATGAAGTCGTCGGCTTTTCTTAATTTGTTGAATGCTAATGCTGCAGCAAAGATTTTATGTGTGCAAATATCTTATTGCACGACAGGGATGGAGGTTGTATTTTGACGCCAAAGGACATATTGAAACAAACTAGGACGTTTTGAAATAGAGTGGCAAAATATCAGACTTACCAAAAATAAATTAGTAAAAGAAATTTCATAGCAACTATATTTATCTCCTTAATGAATGTAAATATTTTCTTCAGGAATTCAAAAAAATTAGTAAGTATATATTACTAAATTCCTCGTCATCAAATATATCAACATCATCAATTCTAAAAGAATTGGTACTGATATAAAAGATAAACCGGCTAAAATTGAAGTGACCACAGTGTTGCATTTTTTTTAACGCTAGAGTACACTATAATAATTATTTAATTCTAAATTAATGTAACAATTTATTAACCAATTAGATACAAGAATATCTGGAAATAACTATAATGCTTGAAAGACTATTTTTGTTTTCTTGTTCACCTAATTTCCAATCAGTGTTAATTCGATATCTAAATTGTGTCTATTAATTGTTAATTGGCTTATTTTCCTTATCTCTACATAGTATTAGGATTAATAGTGACAGTCGGGGGAGAGCAGTGGCGAATATGCTGCTGATTTTGATTGTTAACAAACTATGTTCAGTTGAATGGTCGACTAGTGACTCTAATAAAGGTGAATTCAAATTCAAATAAAGCGAATCCGAAACAGTAAAAGTGTGGAACGAACTGCACTCAGTACTTTTCGATGCGTACTGCAGTTTCTACTACAGTCGCTAACATGATGCCCTACTTCATCTGCCTGGGAAATGAAACGGGATATGTAATTTAATGCCAAGGATTAACAAAACTTTTCGAGATAAGTTGGAAGGCAAAGAGAGTCAAGTTAAATATATTATAGGTAAATGTGTATCTGTGTGTTATGCAGTATAGGCATAGAATTTGTCATGTCCTAATATAAGTTTATTTCTTTTCTAATTGCAGGCAAACGTAAGTTGGGATTACACGTCCATTGCTATTCGCAATCAGTTCATCATATCTGTATACTCAAGAAGATTTTTTTCTTATTTTAGAGATCCTTAAAAAACAAGTCAGTGTGCATGCAATATGTGTTGCGGAAGTTACATTATCGGAATGTTCTCTGTCCTTCCAATTCGTCAACGAATTAACATAACTCGTTCAAAGTTTTCCATTGTTTGTCATAAATTATTGTTCTTGGCGCTAGAGTTTAACTGGGAAAGGGACTGACAAGCCCCAACGACGCACCTGAGCAAACGTACTCAATCTTCAAAATCTGAAATAAATGATACATTAGTTGGGTAAACCTTGGAGAGGACTAAATTCAAACTCTGTATATCAAATCATATTTTCCCTACTTCTCACTCAAGGACTTTCTAAGAGCAATCAGCAAATTGTCAACGCAAGATGCACTAAACTGAAACGATATATTTCAAGGAGTGATTGCAACTTTGAGATAGGTAGATATATTTGCGTTGAAAAAGTTTTCCCGTAGGAATTTGTAAGGCCTGGAACAATGCTCATTCAATATTCTCAATATTAATATGCCCATTCAATATTCTCAATATTAATATGCCCATTCAATATTCTCAATATTAATAACCCAATCCAATATTCTCAATATTAATATGCCCATTCAATCATAAATATATTTGGAAGAAGGTGATTACCAAGCATAATGTTATTTTAGTTTGCGTACTTCATAACATTGATTCTGTTTGCACACGAAAACATTATTCCACAGCAGAGTCCTAATATGCTTAAGGGTGTCTCAATGATCGACAATGCCTGCGGAAAAAATATTAGTACAGGGTGCTGAGTAATAAATACATATGAATGTAGAAGTTAGTACATAGTTGGCGTCGTAATGGTAGTATTTATTTAGCAGCATGCCATAGTAACCTATTCGACGTTAATATGAATAGGCATGGCACTTACGCAGAACGCGTATTGGGTCACCCGGTTTCGAAATCGACCCATGTTATATATCGCAAAAATCAAGGAGACCTGTCCGAGCGATTTTTTTAGCTCTTCAAACAACGGTGAAATAAGCGATTAATAATAAGAAATTCGCGTTTTAAGTATCACTGAGGCATCCTTAAGAATAGGTACGTTAAATTAAAATAAATGTTGTTACATTGCAATAGAATGTGCCCCATCAACTCCCACATTCTAATTATGCGCCCGCCCAAACAGAATTGATCGATGGAGGTTTGCTTCCGTAATGTGTTCATCTAATTCAAGTACAAAAATTTCAATTCCAGGAAGAAACGCATAGAGATGCAAAAATATCAAAAGAGTGGTAAAAACATCTAGGTTCGGTTACCTATAAATGTGCGAAAAAACCATAATACTTTTTTCCAATGCATTACAGCAGCTCCAAAATCCCTCAATTGTTTCTTAAACAGATTTTTTTTGAAAATGTTGGGAACAGCGACGCTCAAATAAACTAAGCGGATTTCATTTTTTACTTCGTTTCTCTATGCCGTTCTGGAATCAGGATTGGAAATAGTTAGAAGATACAACACCTCATCATGGTTTTCCAAAAAATGTAGGCAGACTCTACTCTTTTATTTAGTGGGAGTCTATTGCATACTCAAGCGTCAGCTTAATTTAATGCAAACCGTATGGCTGGAATAGGAAATAAAATAAACATGTTCAGTTTTTGTCGTGGGTCAAATATTTAGTACCATTAAACAAGGATTAAAAGCTGGCAACATTAGGGGAATATATTTTAGAAAAGCATCAGTTGTGAATTTGGGGTTTGACTGCCATGGACGAACAGCGCAAAAAGGTCGATATTAGAGCCAAGGCAAGGTTTGTTTAAAATCCATGTCTACTAGTAGAATTAAGTCGTTGGGAAGTCACAATCGCTGATACTGATAGGAGTAATTTTGTGAGATGTCGGATCCTAGGGCTGCGAATTCCTGCTTTTCCGGGCTGATTAATTATTATTCCATATTTCCCTTCTTAATGCCTGTGTATGCTATATAGATGTAAAGAGAAGACGTCCAATAAGTAAGTCGAGCGAGCTGTGTAGTTTAATTCCTTGTATATAGCAGGGACGTTTTAGGGTTATCTAGTGAAGTAAAGAAAATATCTGGAGGACATGAAAGTCAGCTAAATGCTATTCCAAGCAAAAACTTCATGTCATCTCCGACTTGAGATTAGTTTAGTTATTTCCATATGACGTGACAGCAACTTATACATACACAGTCAAGTTGAGAAGGGAATTACAGAAAGTGGAACATAATGCATATGATATTATTGCCAGGAGCATACATTACACGAATAAGGCTTGACTTCAGTTGTAAAGGGACGCAAAACGTAATAATAAAACACAAGGAGATGCTTTTATTTGTAGTGCCCAACTATATGCATGTGCATTGAATGAGAATGGCAGAGTGGAGTAGGGACTAAGTCTTCAGAGCCAAATAACAAACGGTGTATAGATTACTCTGTTTAGAACTCAAGAAGTAAAATTAAACCTTGACAAGACAGGGGAAGTTAATACTTACATTTTAGACAGAACAGGAAATCAAGACAACTCTCGACTCTCTCGGCTCTTAAGTCAAGTGCATGTCTACGCATCTCTCTATCGTCCTCGCAGCAACCTTCCTTCTACTTTATTAGTTTTCACGATGAGCCTGCCGTCTGATAACTTTGCTTTGCATTCATGTTTTCTTACCTATAAACTTCATACTTGCTATCTATCCCCACTTACTTATAGCAACCAACTGGGGCCCTGCCAGAGAAAGCCCAATTATTAAAAAATCGTTACTACAACTCCCACGTCTGAGTTGCTATTTAAACGACCCTTTGCGTCTATATTTCCCTATTAGGTGGTTGTTTCAAACTACAAAATATTAATTTTCAGACTCTATGGCTCTCCTAGCCCCGGCCCCTACTGCCTTGTAATGAGATTTTTAGACAACTCACACAAGTGTTCATTGGTAGAAGGAAAATGGGAAAATGTATGACGTTCAGTGATTCTTTATGCAATCATTATCTTGGGAAAAATCTACTCTATTCCTTGGCTGCATTGAGATGAGCATTAAAGCTGAAGGAGAGATTCAGATGCTTTGAATTACAAAGAGACGATTAATCTTGCATTATTTACAAATCCCATTCAAATCCTGTTAGTGTGTGAAGGGCCACCAAATAATATACTCAGACATTAAAAATACTCATTTACGACCACATGTACATATTACAAATACATCATTACAACTTGTGTCGTATAGATTGAATAAATATCCTGTGGCTAATGTCGTGAGAATGCTATTCGTTGTGTATTGCAGTTTGTTTAAATATCAGAATGTTTAGAGTAAAGGATGTGAGAAGAACGAAACCCTCAAGACGATATCCACTGCCAACGTGCTCTTATTGACAGTTAAAGGGACTCTGTGAAATGTAAGTATGAATTGTGAATGCACTTGAACTCGTCAAGTTCTGCTCTGTTTATGCTTCTCTCTCATCGCTGCTTGACAAGTTCACTTTTCTTGTTCATAAAGTAACTACATCAAAATTTGCATATACTTCACCGTTAGATTTTTTGGCTACATATTGGCCTCTCATTTTCCCATTACTAAGTTTGAAGCCCCAAAAAGCCGAGAGACTTTTGCTATGGAGGTTGAGCTGCAGAGACTGTGATCGTTTGTGTATGTATCTATGAATCGAGATTTGTACTTGATATTATTGTGTAATGAGCACTTTGACATGTCAAATGAACGGGTAGACACTAACATTGTGAATGGCTACATGTCCGTCCATCCGTCGTAGCAGGCTGAATGATGTGTGTTTTCGCTTAGGTGCGTTTTACGCAACACTTGTTCAGCTGCTGATTACACAGTGTCGGGAAAATCAAGGGCAAGGCTGGCTTGGCTGCTCTGTAGCAATCAGCTCAGGATCGGAGGAGAAATGACGCGTATTTGGTTCCCACTGAAAAAATCAAGATTAAAGCGTAGGGCAAGCCAAATTGTATTTAGATGGGGAGCGAGGGGAAAGGAAAGAAAAAGAGAGCAGTGAACTATTAAGTGTAGCGAGACACTATCATTACAAGACGTTTCATTGCCTGCGTTGACTGAGATGGCGACTTTAATGTTGTTGTAAACCAGTGATTTGAACTGAGATAACAAGGGGACGATGCGACGACTCTACCCTGCACTGACTACAATAGCAACAACAACCCAGTGCGTAGCTCTCCACAAATACATAATCCGACGATGGGAGAAAATGATTCAGTACATCATCCCAGCCTGGTTATAGCCCGTTCCTTCCCTGGCTCCTTGCTTATTAAAAGTAGTTTGACTTTTGCCTTTTTTCATATGCTGTTTGGTTGTGCGAGGCGACGTTTCCTTTTCATTTACTTTTTTACATCATTAAAAGAGGAGAGAAGCTCTGACCGAAAAGCCTGCGTCCCACCCACTACTACACATTTACTACAACAGTATCCGGCAGCATATATAG
>JAAAYG020058045.1:0-10269 GCA_009936455.2 Tomocerus minor
TGACTTCATATTTAGTTTTATTCTGTCATGGACCCTTGCCAATACGTCAGTGAAAACCATTTTTCGCTAGGTATTACTGTTTTCGAGAAAAGTTCCCTTGAACCCAGACACACACACAGACAGACAGACAGACAGAGAGATTTCCAAGGCATTCCTATAAAGAGATTTCATCTCTCAATAATTGCTTGGAGTGACATGTGGGATATAATATTTTTAAACTATATATAGACTATGTATTATTATTGTTTACCTACCTGTTTCGTTACTATTTACTAGATTAGAAGAACATATTATATCAACCAATAATTGGAGGGGCCTGGTTTTGGCTTTATCAAAAGAGTTTGTCTTCAAATTCATGAATTGTATATGTACTATGTACCGTTTATTTTGTCAGTAAACCTTCTCAGAACTACTGCAAAATAGCAATGAAAAAGTAAAAATAATTTTGTCCCTTTTTCATTAACTTCTGCGTTTGTAACGGTGCTTCACATTTTATTTAATTTAAACTGTTTAACTTGGTCATAAAAATCAAGAAAAAAATTAAAAAGGTAAAGAGGCACATAGAGTATGATATCAAAAAGAAAAAGCTCACCAAAACTATTTTATTTAGCACTAATTGACCCTAGAATTAAAATTTTGTTTATAAAGCCATACAATTCAGTGCAACACAAATATTTCTTACGCCCCAACGTGGCTTTTGATATTTGGATGCGCGCCACGCCTGCGCATAGAAATTTACGGAGCCTATAGAACTCCTACTCCCATTTACGTAAGCGTTATCAAAAGGGCTAAAAGGGAGGGCAGTTACTGTGGTCCTCGGATTGGACGGCTCAGTAACCGAAACGTGACGGCCAATGGAAACCGCAGAGTAACTGGGGCGCGGAGATACTAGCAAGCAGAGAGTGAATAAATGCATCGAAACTCAACTATTTCATTAGTCTTACACTGTGCAAGAATATCTGGCAAAAAGCTGTACGTATAAAAGTCGTTTGTGCGAGGTCTCTAGTCTCTGCTCAGCACTATCACTGAGCATAATTTGAACACCGACCCACTTACACACACTCAAAAACACGTACTAGCCACAACCACCTCGCAGACATAATTATATTTCCAATAAAATACAATATAATATACAAAGCAAGTCAGAACGGCGATTGAATTATGCTGCTTAAATCTTTATTAACTCCCGAAAACGCATTTTATGAAGCAGCGGATCCTGGTCGGATTAACTCTAGTAATCACAGTGGAGTGGAAACAGGCTTTCCAAATCTCATTTGTTAAAACACAATTGTTAAAAACGTTAACAGAGCCCAAATTGTCGCCCGCTTAAACACATTTCAGTGGGCGTGTGCCTAGACGTATATGTTGGTGACTAAATTAATGCAGTCGATGCTTTTTAAATCCAAGCCTTAGAATCAGTAAGGAATGTAAAAACATACAAAGGCGAAGAAAATGGACTTTCCTTTGAAATATTAGAATTTATTATAAAGCTACTTTAAGGTATTTTGTAGGTAAGACTTTAATTTGTTACCCTTTTCTTTAATAATTATCCAGTCACGGATTTTTCAAGTCTAGTAGTTACTTGTAGTGTACCGCTAAAAGGGTCTTGACAAAATACATCGACTTAGCGACTCACCACTTGGAGACTTTCGGGTAACATTCGATACCACAAACACAGCCCATATTGGAGCATGTTTAATTCTTTTTAGGTTAGATTACTGAAAGTCCCTAGGCGGTGAAACGGCGTCAACCCATTCAGCAAGAAAGTGTAGCCAGGACATCCATTTTTACATTTTATAGACATATAGGTACTGATTATAGCATTGATTCAAAATTACTTCAACATCCAAAGGATGTCTCGAGCATAGTCGTCTTTTGCAGTTAATTAGGTCATTGTGGATGTTGCCCACAATGTCTATCGGACGTCATCTTTAGGATTTTGTGAACGTCGCCTTTATATCATGTGGATGTACTAATTACTATGGCGCAGTATTTACGTATTCAGAGCCAGAATTAAAAAACATCTTAAATCTTGTATTTATATCACAAAAATATTTATTCCGTTATAATGATGGAATAAAAAATTGTGATGTAAATGTAAGAAAACAAAAAAAAAATAAGATGATTTAAAAATAAAATTCCATGTACCACCAAAATAATTCATATACATTTTTAGATTCAAGGATATTATAATATTTACATTTAGAGGTCAATACATTTTTAACACAATGTTTTGTAAATCGTTAGTTAAATTTTTAATTAGACGAGATCGATATAGATACTTAGGAGCCAAATAATTGGCAGCATACACATTCACATAGTCATTAAACATAGTTGTTTAACAATGTCAACTATTTCACGGTAATGCCTTTTTCTAGTTTTATAAGAAAATTAAATGTAACAGTCACTTAATCACTTACCACTGTTTCTTTTTCATCCTCCGAAAAAATATTATGTTGAACGAGATAGAGTAGCACGGCTGTAAGATTTGTCAAATACTCACTAAGATAGGCAAAATTTTTTGTGACGAGTATCTCTTTCTCATCTTCAGTATCCATTTCAACTCCATATACCAACCTCAAAGGCCAAAGACTCGATTTGCAATAACACTCCACACTATTTTTAATATGTGTTCATCGAAACCACTTAATCATATCGTAAGCCAATATTTTTATGCTTACAACAACGCTGGATAAATAATTTTTCCATCTATTTGCATCAGCGACAGTCTAAAAGTGTAACGTGGCTTTGAGTTTGGGAAAAGGGGGTCATTTGAGCAAATCTTTATTTATTTTAGGGGACGAAAATTAATACATACATGAGTAGTGTATCTGTTTTAACAATGAATCAACACCGAAGGCAAGCACTAGTTTAGTATCACCTTTTTCCCACAGTCATAGTCAGGTCGTATCCAATTAATGTCGACAGTCAATATATATGAATATTAGAGTGGTAACCCATTTATTAACCGAACAGCAAACCGTAACAGAAAGCTAGCAGGGCTATTTGTATTTGTTAGGGGGAGTATATGATCTACAGAGTAGAATCACGCAGACCGTTCAAGCCTAGTGGCTTACTTACAATAGTTCCCAGTGGCCACATCGAGTAAGTAGCTTAAAAGCTGCAGATAATCGAAAGTTACACTCATTCACTAAAACTGTTTCCATGGCTCAAATCGGAAAAAAGTTAATCTACAGTTAAGTATCTGTAACATTAAGACCACTTATAGAATGCGTTCATTCGCTAATTTATTTAATAGTTTAAATCGTGACTTAAGCGTGAAAAGTTAGACTTGCCCCAAGCTGGTTTAAATATAATTTTCAAAGGATATTCATCATCGAGTCAAGACCAACTATTGAGTCAGGACCGAAATTACTTGTGAAGTAGTGTTTTAATGGCAGATCCTTTTTTTATTTGAAGACAATAGAAAACGAAGAATATTAGAGAAATTTAGTGACACAGAGATTCGTCAACATTAAGGTTTGCCTTGGTGGGGTGCAAGGAACTTAATAGAACTTTTTAAACCATTACGCATTGCCTGGTGAAAGAAAATCTGCAGAGAGTTTTTTTTGACCATCAAGATTTTTTGTGCGGACCTCTTTAAAAGTTGACGAAAGTGATAAAAATTGATGTCTAAAATCGGTATTGACGAGGTTAGGATATTCAAACATTTTTAAAAAATCTGTGGGGACGTGGGGGGGGGGGGGCAGGGGAAAAGTTTTCAGCTGGGAGACGAGCTAATATGGAAACGGCTTGTCATAAATTGACGGGGCTTTTTTTTAAAATTGTAGAAATAGTTGCTTCATCCATACAGAACATTGGTTTTTCTCGATCTGAAACTTTAACCCCCCCCCAAAATGAAAAGCCTTCAAAAATGGGTCATTTTCAGGTTTCATCTACCAAAACGGTAAGTCATAAAGTCTTAAAACCAATTGCAATCAACTCAGAAGAGTACATTTGCTTGGAAAACACTGATAAAGGTGTATCTCGGTTTACCCCTAACATGGGGTGAGCCACTACCACGGCTAAAAAGACAAATATTTCTAAAAGTATTGGGTATTTCAAAAAACAGAACCAACACCACTGAACTCAACAATATTGAGTACATACATATCAAGGGTAATAATGATGGTAACTTTTCAGGAAGTGGTATCTAACGAGCATGCGCGTCGTTGGAGCCCAAATATTTCAAAAAGGATAGAGCGCAGAGTAACGGGACCACCACCATTAAACTCAGCAACGGTTTTTAAATATATATCAGATGCACTGATAGTACCTTGTCATAAGGTGGTATCCGCGAAAATGAGCGCGCTCAAGGTTGGAGGCCAAATATTTCAAAAAGTATTGAGCGCAGAGTAACGGGACCACCACCACTGAACTCAGAAATATCTTTTACATACATACCAGGTGCAATATTGGTACCCTGTCATAAGGTGGTATCCGCGAAAACGAGCATGCGCGTTGTTAGAGCCCAAATATTTCGAAAAGTATTGAGCGCAGAGAAACGAGACTACCACCACTAAACTCAGCAATGTCTTTCTTGTATTCAGTGGTGGTGGTCCCGTTTCTCTGCGCTCAATACTTTTCAAAATATATTTGAGCTCCAACGACGCGCAAGGGCTACTCTGTACGGGCTCATCCAATACACCCGACACCCGACAGCAATACACCCGACACCCGACTCCAAGCCACCCGACACCCGACTCCAAGCCACCCGACACCCGACTCCAAGCCACCCGACATCCGACTCCAAGCCACCCGACACCCGACTCCAAGCCACCCGACACCCGACTCCAAGCCACCCGACACCCGACACCCGACAAACGTTGTACATATTAGTCTATTCAGATAAGGTTTTGAAAGGACTTAGTTGCTGATAAGGATAACAAAAGATCGAGTGAGTTCGTCGAGCAAGCCATTGTTTTCGTTTCTATTGTGTGCTGGCCACCTACTGCGTACTGCGTTTAGTAGTCGCTGGTCACCGAACACCATGTGGCGTCCTGCATCCCTTGAACAGATAGAATGGTTATTGTAAATATTATGCCAAAATAAAAACTCTAGTTTGAAAATATGTACTTTAGCGCTATAATATATACTCCTGCCCCAAAATACACACTCTTGTTTCAAAATTTGTACTTCAGCACAATAATAAACATTCTTGCGCCAAAATAAATGCCAAAATAAATACTATAGCGCCGAAATAAATGCTAAAATAAATACTATTGCGCCGAAGTAAATGCCAAAATATATATATGGCGCCGAAATAAATACTATTGCGCCGAAATAAATACTATTGCGCCGAAATAAATACTACTTGTACATTACAATTACTGCTCTTGCACAAAATTCTAGGCTAGGATCGATCTGTTTTTCATTGGCTAGGATCGATCTGGTTTTCATTGGTTAGGATCGATCTGTTTCCTATTGGCTTAGAGGTGTGAAGTGAAGTCCACAAGGAGAATATTAACAATAACCATTCTATCTGTGCCAATGAAAAACAGATCGATCCTGGCCACTCCAGAGCCAGCCCGCGTCTTGAATTCATATCTTTCACCGCAGTGTTCATTGCACATTACTTTGACAAACTCTCGCACAAAAATAAACACTCTTGTTCCAAATACCCCTGTGTCAAATTATGTTAGCACAATAATAAACACTTTTATAACCAAATTAAATGCCAAAATAAATACTATTGAGCCAAAATAAACACTCTTGTTTCAAAATAGGTACTTTAGCACAATAATAAACAATCTTGCGCCAAAATAGATACTCGTGCACCAAAATAAACACTCTTGTTTCAAAATATGTACTTTAGCGCTATAATAAATACTTCGGCCTGCGCCAAAATAAATGCCAAAATAAATACTATTGTGTCGAAATAAATACTCGTACACTACAATTAGCTCCTTGACTTTACTCGACTTTCCCATTCATTTTTATTAGCTTTTACTATCATGCGAGAGCTTTCTTTAACATTGTATTTTAATGGTAATATCAATACAAGAATAATAAAATATAATAACTGCATTAATTCAAAAGTGCATAAGTGTATTAATTTTGTGCAAGAGCAGTAATTGTAATGTACACTTAGTATTTATTTCGGCGCAATAGTATTTATTTCGGTGCAATATATTTATTTTGGCATTTATTTCGGCGCAATATATTTATTTTGGCATTTATTTCGGCGCAATATATTTATTTTGGCATTTATTTCGGCGCAATAGTATTTATTTTGGCATTTATTTCGGCGCTATAGTATTTATTTTTTCATTTATTTTGGCGCAAAAGTGTTTATTATTGTGCTGAAGTACAAATTTTGAAACAAGAGTGTGTATTTTGGGGCAGGAGTATATATTATAGCGCTAAAGTACATATTTTCAAACTAGAGTTTTTATTTTGGCATAATATTTACAATAACCATTCTATCTGTTCAAGGGATGCAGGACGCCACATGGTGTTCGGTGACCAGCGACTACTAAACGCAGTACGCAGTAGGTGGCCAGCACACAATAGAAACGAAAACAATGGCTTGCTCGACGAACTCACTCGATCTTTTGTTATCCTTATCAGCAATTAAGTCCTTTCAAAACCTTATCTGAATAGACTAATATTACCAAAGCCAGAAAAGAATTTCATGGATGTCTAATTGCATGATAAACCTAAACAATAGAAGGCGTGACTTTTGCCTTCGCGTTGAGGTTTCTCCCAGCTCAGCTCACTCAAATTCATTACCGACAGACCGCCCGGTAGCGCTGGTGGAAAAATTTATCGCATGCTATCGCATCCTGACAACCTAGATAGGGTAGGTGAAATGAAGCTGTTCAAAGGGCAGGACACTTTACAGCTGACAAAATAAATAATATTGCGCCAAAATAAATACTCTTGCGCCAAAATAAATACTATTGCGCCGAAATAAATACTTTTATTTCAAAATATGTACTGCAACACTATAGTAAATACACCAGCGACAAAAAAAATGCCGAAATAATTATTCGTACTGTTGATTTCACCTTTTGGTGCACCTTTTCTTCTGAGCTCATGGGAACATGTAATTTTGCCTTTCGTTCATTGGCTGAATTTATTTGAAATACACTCCTCCGAATGGTAATTTCTATGACAAAATTCTATATGATTTGCGATTGGGGGTTATTTATGTTATTTATCTTACTATTGTCCATGAGATACCTCTCAACAATAAATTTTTGCATACATAACCCCCCATTGAAATCATATAGAATTTTGTCATAGTAATTACCAATCAGAGAAGTGTACTTCAAATAAATTCAGCCAATGAACGAAAGTCAAAATTACATGTTCCCATGAGCTCAGAAGAAAAGGTGCACCAAAAGGTGAAATCAACAGTACACCACAAAAAACACACTATATAGTTTCAAAATATGTAATGCAGCACTGTAGTAAATACTCTTGCCAAAGTAAATATTGTTGCGCCAAAAGAAATACTCGTACACCAAAATAAACACCCTAGTTTCAAAATATGTACTGCAGAACTATAATAAATACTCCTGCGCTCAAAATAAATGCCAAAAAAAATACTATTGCGACAAAATAAATACTCATGCATTACAATTAATGCTATTGCGCAAAAATAAATAGTCTTGTGCACTTTAGAAGTAAATGTGTGTACGAATAATTATTTTGTGGTGTACGAATAATTATTTTGTCGCTGGTGTATTTACTATAGTGTTGCAGTACATATTTTGAAACAAAAGTATTTATTTTGACGCAAGAGTATTTATTTTGTCAGCTGTGCCTGTAAAGTGACCTGCCCTTGGAACAGCTTCATTTCACCTACCCTATCTAGGTTGTCAGGATGCGATAACTTTTTCCACCAGCGCTACCGGGCGGTCTGTCGGTAATGAATTTGAGTGAGCTGAGCTGGGAGAAACCTCAACGCGAAGGCAAAAATCACGCCTTCTATTGTTTAGGTTTATCATGCAATTAGACATCCATGAAATTCTTTTCTGGCTTTGGTAATACCTGTTGTGATAAAATCCGAACGGACAGAACGTGTAAATGCATATGAAAACTTGAGGTGAGCTAAAACGTACTAATAGGTCATATTAGTCATTCCCACTAATTACCCTATTATAACTCCTTATGAGGGTGTTTCTAAGCTTTCAAGATTTTTTACATCGATACCTTCAAATGTTGACGAAAGTGACTAAAACAAATGTCTAAAATAGGTATTGATGAGATTAGGACAGTCAAAAATTTTCAAAAATCTGTGGGGGCGCCAGGGGAAATTTTTCAGTTGAGAAGAAAGATTGTATGGAAACGGCTTGTCCTAAATTAACGATTTTATTTCTAAAACAGTAAAAAATAGTTGCTTCATCCATACGGGAAACTGTTTCTCATCGATACAAAACTTTCATCTCCCTAAAAAATGAAAACCCTTCAAAAATGTTTCATTTTTAGGTTTGAGCAGTCATATCTCCAAAACGTTAAGCCTTAACGCCTTAAAACCAATTCCAGTCAACTCAGAAAGTTTAATTAAATGAAAAATTGCATACATAGTGGGTGTATTGTTGGTAACTTGATGCCTTGCCATATAGTTGTACCCCGGGGGACTGTGGATGTAAAATCGCCCAATTAATTTTGAATAGCCCACAAATAGCCCAATTTTACCCTGAACGAAGGACACCCAACCGATACCAAAACCATCCGGGTTCAATTTTGGACACGCGGAACCCCTTACGAACCTTCCTAAGAATAGGAAAAATGCCAAAGATTATAGCGCTACGTACGAATATGTAGATATAATATTTCAGTGTTAAATTTTAGCTCCCCTCCCCGAAATCGTGTTCTAAATACGTCTTTGTCCGTACCTCCCTTTCACTGAATGCAGCTTAGTTAGTTGAAACCTTGGGCTGAAACACATTTTACAACTTCTCTCGTCTGTGGCAACTGCAATTATTAAGTAGCGGAATCACTACTTTATGTTTATAAGGGAGCCGAATCTGGCTGTATGTCTGTCTATCTGCCTATTAGCACGATAACTCAAAAAAGAGGGATAATTTGTTCAAACTTTCTGAGGGACTTTCTGGGGGCCACCCGTTTTGGAGTAATGGGATGTCAACGGAGCCTAAAAAATGAATGTAATGCTGAATTACGTCATATTTGCTGGGCTTTCTTTCATAATGCAACAGTGTTTGTTTATTCATTGCTGCATTATGAGTGTGTCATTTTAACGTCGCATTTCCTAGAATGCTTGGCGGGTTTTAGTTGTTTAGGCTGTGGACAGCAGAACTCGTATAATATAGTATGCTACAATTAATACATGGCAACCTTTTGTACAGTTTTGTCCTCCTATAGGGAAATTTCCGCTACTTTATTATATTGTTACTATAGTTTATTATTACTACTGCCACCATAGAGTTTCCACTCAAAAGATAAGCCTATTGTAGCGAAAACAATATATCGTTTGCCTAGCTGCGGACTACATCAAGTTACAGGGATCCCGGAATCTTCACAACCAAAAGTTCACAACCTGGGGTAGTGACACTTCGCAACCAGAGAGTGAATCTTCACAACCCGAGAGTGAATCTTCACAACCAAAAAATGAAATCACTACTTTCAAATTTTTACCTAACCTAACCTAAAAAATTCAAACAACTCCAATTTAGGCCATCTAAGTATACATACCCGTCAATTAAACCCAATCGTAAAGCTTCACTCTCTGGGTGCGGAGTTTCACTCTCTGGTTGTGAACTTTTGGTTGTGAAGATTCCATACCAAGTTACAGAACATGAAGCTTCTGGCAGCCGCCACCAATATCTTCATACCGCACATTAGGACAGAATTGGATGAAATCAGGCGTCGCGTTTTTTGGTCTATCTTTTGTGAAAAACGACATTCTAAGGCACATAGGGTAGTCAGAAACCCTTTTTACATGCCCTTTGACCCAAAAACCCGAATTCGGTTTTTGAATTTCCCATTATGGGGTGCCCTATACTGACTGACAGAACATAGTCGATTTTCGGCCACTTCTGGAACCTAAAGTTTAAGTAGATGGCTTCTTCACGCAGTTCGACGACGGGCGCTGAAATTATTTTTCCCTAGGAGTCTGAAGTGGAGACAATTACTGCAGGGTAAAACTAGCTGCAAATATTAGCAAATTTTTGAAATTTTGAATTTCAAAGTTGTCAAAAATTTGAATCTGAGGGCTTCCATCCTATTACGGCCCTAAGAGTGTGATATATCATTTGAAGGGTCTTTTCACGACCTTTTCAAATATGCAAATTTCGATGC
>JAAAYG020058133.1:0-19454 GCA_009936455.2 Tomocerus minor
CGAGAACAGAGAGTTGAGAAAGTGCAACCTGAGTGAATGCTGAACTGGAATGAACTTCGATGCATTTGTAATTTCTAGGACCGTTCCACAATGACTGTAATAAAATAAACGTCGCGATCATTATATCATCAGCAGAGTTCCTGCTACGTAAATAGACATTAGTATTAAATGTTGACAATGGAAAGGAGAATACGCAGGCGGGTGAGGCAGAAGCGACGGCGAAGATGGTTTGAACTGCTGTGAAGTAGTAGTGTGGCGTTGTGTTAAAGAGACGACCCCTCATTGAATCCAATTAATGCGGCAACTTTCTCTTGTCTGTCATATCTGTAAGTAGTGGATGGGTAGGACGAAGAACAAGTTGCTTTCTCGCAGAAACCCCTCTCGCCATTCTCCTGCTATTCTCTATCTCTTTCCCTCCATCATCCTTAATTATGTTTAGACTCTCTGCTGTCCTGTTCTGTAGGACTCAACGATGTTGAATCCTTGAATGCTGCCAGTCCTTTTGGAATTTCTCTGTATGTCTTTCTCTCTCTCTCTCTCTCTCTCTCTCTCTCTCTCTCTCTCTCTCTTGCATTACATACAGTATCGTACTGCTGTGTGTAACTTTAGATCAGCGTTGACTTCGCTATTCCCTCGAGCTCCATTCCCTCTTCCACAACTTATATGCGTGGAATTTTCAAAATACTCTATAGCTGAGAATATTGAATATTTAACATGGAATGGTAGCTGGAACCCATGGGGAAAAGTCGAGGACTATACTCGAATACACGACTTAATCTCGATAGATTCTTATATATAGAATAATGTTTTTATTATGCACTCTCTCCTCCTATCCAATAGAACACAGCACCAGCACCTATTATTTCCATGAACAGAACTGGAACATCCAGATTCATCATCTGCTTTGCCAATTCATGACACTTTGGTTTAATGTATTATCCCTCCCTACATGCATAGTGGCATATTGTTCTTATTCCTTCTGGGCTATTGAAAACACACTGGGATGCATTTGTATTTCATTCGAATGTAGCACACTAGTCCCTATAGTAGCTCAAAGGTGCGCCTACTACCTATAATATATTATGCTCCCTCACAAAACTCTTTCATCCACAATTCCGCTGCTATTAATGACAAGGAGAAGCATTAGAAATACACGGGACACATGAGTTGAACGAGAACAGAATTCAATGCGGAAATCCTTCAGGCTTCTTTCAAATCATTCAAATCAATGAATTGGCGGAAAGATGAATTTCGCTTATAGCAGGCAGCCAGACTTTGTTTCATCCCTTTTACCACTTCATTTATCCTGCATTATATCATCTCCATAGACGCAATACCTTTCCCATCTCAAATTATAGAATCATGAAACAATCTTCCAAGTATCAATTCAATCACTGCCTACTCAAAATATTGTTAAAGCTTTCTGACGTGTACAGCGTTTCCAATTTCATCTCAATTCTAAAAAAAGATATTTTGGCTAGTACACAAAAATGTGTCATATCAATCATATTCCATCTGTGTATAAAATTACTTAAGTATAGAAAATACCCATTCAATTTTAATAGATTACAAGAATTTTATTAGCTGCCATGTGATCATTTTTTTGATACTTTCTCCATAGGTGAAAGTTCGCAAGAGCAAATGGCGAATGAGTCGATGTTATCGACACGATTGATTAGCTCGTGTAGGTATTTCTTTAGAGTTTGTAATTAGATTTCGGATTATGTTTCACTAGAAATAGAAATCCTTACAAATAATTTTGGTAGATAACTATGACCAATATAAGAGCTGTAGACTATGTATAGGTATATACATGTCTTTTTCGTATGTGTACACTTTTGTATAGCAGAGGAACTAATAGTATGGTCTCCGATTTTGAATTGTACATTGAATTAGTGTCACCCCGGATAAAGCTTTGGAACAGCTCGGCATACGAACGGGCTTTTTGACCACAATGGAGTCCTCATGTCTACTTTTCATTATTTTGTTCATCTGAATCAATAGTAATGTAATCCACTCAGGACTTTCTATATATAATACTCGCTGCTTAGTGGACACCGGGAAACCTACGAACAATAATTATAGAGGACATTATACACGTCATACATCGCCGTATACAATCGTGTAAAAAGGCTCCAATTAGCAAAAGGTAAAGAAGCTGGTCAAGCCGACGAAATGTCCTTTTCTGGACTTTCAGCACATTGAGGGAGACCACAAACGCCGAATGGCAAAATACGATGTGCGTAGTGTGCCATACTTTGAATCTTGACAACTTTCGATGCTGAGTCGCATTTACCTACGGCGAATATTTTGCAAGTTTTAATATTGCTTATAAAGTAAGGTTTTGGCAGAATAATCGCATCAAAATATGGAATTTAGGATTTTGACTAAATCGCAAAGGCTTATTATTTCGATTATGGGTGAGATTGTCTGCCTAAACCGCAACTGTCGGAGATAAACACTGAAAGCCCCAAGTCTCCCGGCTGCATTATATTGCATCTGTGTCCACTTATAAACATTTATTGATTGTGGATATTGCAATTGCAGGTCAATTTCATGGGCTGTTTTAAGTTTTTGCAAGTTATCAGTGTTTAATTTTCCTTTGTAAATTACATCGGTATTTCTGAGTGAAATTTTGGAAGCGCATATCTAAATGATCCTATAAAAGAATGTATAACTACGCTTCATTTTAAAATTGTTTTAAGGATGTTCCCATTCGCCACGATTGCTGTTGTGTGGCAAATTTAAATTTCAGAAAAGGGAAGAAATTCCAAAACCACTGCAACATTCTGTACTAGTTTATCAATCTGGAATGTAAGGTACTACATCATCTTCCTCCATATGCTGTAGCTAAAGTACTCCTGGCGCTTTTGTTGCCATAAGTAATGTATGAGCTATCCGTGCTTGCTTCCTTCTAGCCACCGATCAGGCGGTTCCGATTTCTCCGTGACAGAAATCATCATTTCCTTAAGGCTTGCTTTGCGGATTTTATGAAATACACTTGCACACAAGGCTCCCAACAAATTTCTTTTATCCTATCCTTATTGACTGTCGTGTCTGCTATGTTTCGCATGGGAACTTAGGTCTTACTTTTCTTCCTACAACGCAACTACGTAGCTGCTGCATAAAACTCTTAGGGAAAAAAGAGATCTTGAAGATAAATGTATATTTTGAAACCGACGATCTATCTCTTACACTGCTGTTACTTATTCCATGAATCAGAAAACACAATTGGCTTTGTTCCCTCGTACAAGGTGATTCTCAATTCTCCCAACACAAATAATGCATGTTTCTTGTTACCGGATTCATCACCATTTTTTCTGTCAATCTCATTTCAGCATTGATCGACTAGCCCCACGTACGTGTAATGCTGACTGATTAATGTAAGTAACTTGTACTAGTTAACAATTTACTAAATGCGAAAGGAAACTATTCTTCAGATCTCAACTTAATATAAAATCATTATCACTGATACAAACTGACAATAAAAGCAATACTTGATGTAAAATCCATCAATTAATTTAACAATATGTAATATATAATAAAATGAACACATGAAGCAGCCTTTCTGCATTGCATTCATTCCTAATAGCAACAACGCTATGTACTGAGACTGGCGAATAAAAAATAAATACGTGCATAGTTATATGAATGAGCTCCAAACACAAAACAAACTACTCATTATTAAATTGAATTGTTTCCCTTTATTTCGATACTCCGGATTTTAAATTTTATGATTAATTTTCCGAGTTTCGCAATCTTTTCCTTCCGACTCTTCATTTGTTCATTAAGATTCTCTATGCAAACCACATTTATATCTCCAAAGTAAAGCTGATGTGAATAGCAAAATTCATGCCAATATTTTAATTCCTCCTGGAAGATGGTCAAATTGGACAGCAGCTCTAACATTGGGGATGGACGACGGCTGGTAATTAAAAAGGGATGAATTTTAATTCTACCAGCTAAAATCCGATTTTCAGGGCTTAGCTCCGGAAGTTGTGAGTTTGACAGATGCTTCATAATATTCGACAGAGGAATGTATTTTATAGTTGCAGTAAAATAATGCCACATATGGCTGCGATTATCCTGCGTAGGTACACTTTAATTTGCCAATAGAAATCAAAGAATAACGGTTAGAGTTATATAGGGCTTTAATTATAAGGGTACTAGAAGATGAAAGGTATGGAAGTTATTACTGAGTTTTTCATGTTAGTTTGTGGCCACGCAAAAAGAAGTAGGTATACTTGTTGCGAGCAACTACTGATCTAAGCGTTCTATGTATTTGTTACGTAGGAGTCGAAAGGGAGACCGACTGCAAAAAACATTACATCTACTTGGAACATCGTTTGTAGAATTGAACAATGAAGCCAATTCTATGGATTTGTATGGAGTATTTGTACTATTTTTGCTTTTGTTGATCGAATTATGATTCTCAGTTCTCCGCACGGGTTCAACTCGGGTTGAACCAATTGCAGTTCATGGTGTCATGTTTATAAATCAAATACATAGCTATAAAATATATATGCCCTACTATTATAGGACTTTGTAGTTCTTAGTTCACATATCCAGCAAGAGAACCACTATTTGTTATGAATCCAAAAATCTGAATTGTTAAATTTAACTGTACAGAGTTCTTTTGGAATAAACCCGTTATCAACCAGGAAGTTAGAAAGCAATTGCGTTGTCAAAGTATTCCCCATTGCTATTTAAGTTTTTGAAAGAGCCATTGCTCCCGCGAATTCCCTTTAACTCTTGTATTTATGGTGAACTATTTGAAATTCCGCAATTGGTAGGTACAATATTAGAAAAACTTTCACCAGTGCTTTCGTGTACCTACCTATGAATACAGAGGAAACCTATAAATTACGCACTCCTTTTGAGATGGATAAACTTTCGCTTTTCCATTCCAACGCCTTGCAAAACTTTCCACATTCCTGTCATTTCCTTGTTACCAGCAAATTCCTGTGCACTTATTATTTTCCTCATTTGCCTACCAAGATCAAAATAAAATTGGAAACATTGTGAATGTTGTGATTGAGCTGATTACGTCGTATAAGAAAAGTATATTCATATTACTAAGCTTTACATGTGATATGACTAATTAAATCTGTCTTAATTTCCCTCGTTGCGTTTTAAAGCATGAATTTTTAAGTTTTCCTGGACATTAAAATGCTTTCTTCCATTATGGAGATATTCTGTCTAGTTTTAGATGATAATGCGCGCGGGGCTTCCTATAACAGGCTTAATCGCATCTATAAATATCATTTTTATTGACTAAGTTAAATTAAAAGTTACTATTTTCTTTTGAAAACAAACCCCTTCCATCAGCATCTTTGTTTTCCCTATACAGTACCCCCTACCAAAAGTTGGTTACTTTCTTATTCGGATGATGGCGGTTATAGTGATTTTGCCCATTAGTACCTACTTAAGCTTTTTTTTACATTGAAACAAAATAATTCCAAAAAATTCGTCCCGTATATCAGGAATTCCCATGGTTTTCAATGTATATGCGCTTTATGAGTCCAAAATATATTCATTTTATAGGGATTTCATTAACTCTAGGAGTCCAAGGGAACTTTTTGAAAAACAATGGTAAAAGTAGCTCCGGAGTTCATGATAGGTAATGTTAGAAAAATGGCCACCTTCCTATCTCTTTGTGAGGTTTTGATTAAATCCTCCTTCTGTCTTTAAAACCTTTACAAAAACACAGTCATGTAGTCCTATAGTTTGTTTTATTGAATATCCCAGTACTGTTCCACCTGCATTTTCTTCACGTCGTGTTATGTCTGCATCAAATCTCAAGGCAGGGTATCTGTCTGGGTAGTAAAAGTAAATAGCAAATGTATTGTGAGTATAAATATTTTATTGTTGTCATTTTAAAGTCTTGGGTGACTCTTTTGGGATTCAAAAAGGCTTTATTTCCTCTTTCGTCTTGAAGTCGTGTAGGTATTTAATATCAGCTAACGAAGAAATCGATATATTGGCGAACATCTTCTATTCTTCTTGCGTGAATAATATTGACTAACAATATAGTAACTAAAACCATCCTTTCCGTCCCATCAGCTTTTTAGTGTCATTGCCATGTGCCTTTGCAAATCTAGTTCCATTTCTTTTTATGCTAGCATCTATATCTATGCCATATAAAAGCATTCAAATGACTGAGTCGCTGCCTACCATAAATTACAAGTTTGTTTATTACGTACTTCATTGATCAGCGAGAAAAGAGATTTAAGTTCCATGACTTTTTTCTCCAAATTGCATTGCATGACTTACGTGATAAAAAGAAACTTATTCTAGCAAAGCTTTTACTGAGTAACTATGTGTATATAGTGATACCTAGTATATATAGTGATAGTCAAGTAAATAAGTAGTTTCGTCCTGTTAACAGTATCATTTGTTTAGTAATTGTCTGTCTTAAAATGTACTCTTGGAAAAATGTAGTTTTTTTAGTGCCAAAAGCTATGAAGAGATAAAGACTTTAATTAAAAGTGTTTATGGCTAGAGGTTAACGATTCGGCCATAAAAAGTCCACTCCAAAATAATTCACTGACATGTCTATTTTCCCATTCTAGCGGTTTAAAGCTTTCCATACACAAACATCGTTTCATGTAGGTATTATTTATGTCCCCTCTATTCGTCAAATGGGTCTCTTGAAAGGCGTGTAATATTCATAGATTTTAGATGATCTTAATTAAAGCTTGTCTATTCCATCCTTTTTGAGTTATCTATACTATAAAAATCATGGGGTTTGTAGGTATTGTGGATAGAAAACCGGGAATAATGCGGACAGGTATATACTGAGACATCTAGTCAAAACCGGGAATAATGCGGACAGGTATATACTGAGACATCTAGTCCATGAATTTACAGTTGTAAATCTTTTTTTAGTACTTCTGTGATTAAACTTCTAATGTTTGCATGAACCAAGTCAATGAAACCGCATTTGATTATTGGTACCTACACAATATTAAAAAAATGATTGTCCAGCTCTACTGTTCTAATTGTGAGTTCATAAATGTTTTAAGGGAGCCATACTATCCGGGAGGGATAGGTAGTTTCATCGAAGAAAATTTTAATTTACTTCAGAGAAAAAAGGAAGAAATATTCCGACGGAGATATTCTGTCAGTTCAAATAATAGTGTTAGCTGCCGAAATTCTCATTTAAATTCCCAGTGGTGTGCGTGTGACATTAAAGGTTGCAGCTTGTCCTGAAAAATCCGTTTAAATGGGAATTACTTAGGTGGGTAAAGAAAGTCTTCGAAATACTTAATACTGTGCCTACATGCACTTACAGAAAGTTATTTAGTGCGGGTGTGCGGCGAACCGCAAATCGCAACTTTCCCGATGGAACCTGTATTATAGGTAGTTCAAAGCAAACTACGACCACATGTCACTTTATTCTGCCATATAGATATGTAGGAAACTTCTTTCAACATCTTTCCGATCCTGCACGATGTCCTAGCTATTGCTGAAAAGAAAGAGTTTGTGTTGATTGTCGGTCGGCCTGCCTTTCGCCATCAAAATATTTATGAACTTCCGCATGGTTCACTACTCTTTTTCAAAGTAACATAAATCTCAGAAATACTTGACGGCATTCTTACTAACCTCTCTTCAGTAAACACTTTTTACCTGAAATTGGATAAGAGAGTCTAACAGCACTCACATACTACTATAGGTCATACAAAAGTGTTTCTAAGGTAAAATCTTTATGATGTTAGCGCAATATTTGCCACTACTAAGTAGACTCCGTTATTATTATCATCCTTAATAACATGTATATAGCTGGGTCCGCTTATAAAAATGTACGTATTTGTGACGTTCTTCTTGGAATTGGTAAACGAAATAAATGCGTGGGAAGTATGGGTATTTGTACAGTTTAATGATTGTGCCCTGTTGGGTGAGAATTCTCTTCAGTTTCTATATGGCAAAAATCAGTCTGGCGGAGCTGGGATGGTTTGAATGGAACTTCTTTGGCTACAGTCTATATAAACTTGATGAAAGGTTTATTGTTCTGTAGTGACCTAAGTATTCTGGTTAGGTTGGACTATAAGCTTACGCACATGATATGCATTTTTTTGTTTTCCCGTCGACTCATGTTCTAAATCATGAAGAATGAGCTGTCCATTCAAACAGAATTGATGTTGGTTCAAATAAATACCATTATTTTATGGCGTATATGTTGACTGCCAACATATCTCATGAGAAAACAATTTTAATAGCCAAAAAGTATGAATTGAATTGAATAAGAATTTATTTAAGTGGCCAAATCTTAACTGTTACAATTTTACGAAGGTAAGGTAACGTGTTATTTCCATTTCATAGTCACTCTATTGTATATTAAATAATTGAATACGTAGTACATAGGTAGCTATTTCATTTTAACTGCTAAATAAAAATGCTAAAGATTGTACTAAGACTGTAATTGTATTTTTTGTAAATGGCACCATCACTGAAAAATAAGAATGGTAAACGAACAATAGTTTCTCAATCTCCCGACTCGGAAACGATTTTTTGTTAAATAATGAGAAATTGAAAAAAGTGTACGCAGAGGAACTTTCGTTGTATATTATAGTCGCATTACTGTCCACTTGTTAGATCAACGTACCTATTTATGTATGATGTAAGCTTTCAGTAGGAATAAAACTGAATGTCCTTTGCGTGTTGCTTGAAATGGAAAGTTGACATGTTGAGCTAATAGATGTTAGGATATATTCCAAAGGTAGATATTTTTTTATCTCTTTTAATACCAAAATCGCATTAAGTGTGACACTTCACTCAGTGAGCTGCGTAGTGTTTACTGTGTTAACGTCTTCTTTTATTGAAAACAGAACAAATAAACTAAATTGAAATTGACAGTTCTCTTTGGAATTTAAAATGTTTCCAAGTTCCATTTCAAGTCCCTTGGCTATTCTATTCCATTACATCCCACTGCATTACAACTGAGCTGATGTGATGTGAGAGTCAAAACATGGCACTAAGGCACTATAGGCATCGAATGATGGCCATTTGAACGGGCAGTCGAATTCCATGTAAATGCATAAATATATATATTCGGACCAACAATAACAAAAGAAACGTTATACGACTACGTTCATTCCCCCTGCACACCAAGTAAATAACTTTCCAGTAGAATTTTAAAAAGGCTACAAGCACATACAATCCACACTGCAGTAACACTTGTCTAGCCTTTGCAAAATGCCTATAGCTCCATCTGTATATGTCAAAGGCCTAAGCGGGCCAAAAGGTAACCTCCATAGATTTTTTTTTTGTTTTTGCATTTCCTATTATGGTAAGAGCTAGCTAATTTTTGGGTAGGTATCTACTCAACACAAAATTATTATCAGAGGCAAACACCATAAATAGCCAAAATAATTCAAAATCTCTATGCTTTAATTTTAAAAATTTGAAATTAACCATCAATGTTAGTTGGATGTTGTCATTGTGATTTTATTATTTGCATCAGTTCTAATCCTACGCTACGGTTGTGTGAAGTAATTAGGTATCAACAATGCAGGTGTTACGTTAATCTTGCTATTTTTCCCAGGTCAAACAGGACAAGGATTACTAGTTATTTTTAGATGTGCATTTGAGATTGAGGCGACTGAGGGAGTGAGACAATATTTTAGAAAAGCTCAGTAAAGGCTTACTCCGTGTTTTCTCTGTGACTTGAGTTAAGACTTTAGCTACACCTCTATTTTCTAGTTAAGATTTTCTTCACAGCAGTCAACGTTGGCAGTTCACAGCCAGCTATGGCTATAAAATATGTAATTGTATTGTGTATGTAGTAATGTGACAGGGCACGCTATATCATCCAGCAAAGCGATTGAGACTTGTGTGGAATACTTATTACCAAGTCCTGGCCGGACTGCTAACCATTAAAGAATCACATCTTTTTGGGTAGCTCGAGAATAGAGTACTTATCACAGTTAGCCTAGTAGGATGAAAATGACAGAATTCAATTCAGGAGCGATCAACACACTGGCACATTATTTTCTTTATAGTTCGACTATTGTTGGAAATGCAGTTTAAGCAAGAGGTCTTCAGAGTTTTATGGACTTTTGTTAGATTTATACAGAATAGAGCGTTAACCAAGTAGGTATATCATCATGGTGACTTTCCATCTTCGATATCACCACGACATACAGAATGATGTACTTAGAATTGGTATTATTTCCAAACTTTCTCCAAATTGTACTTTAGTTAATATCCGCGACTTCAAAAGCAAAACTGCCAACAAAGGTTTGAACATCACTCATCCTATTCGCCAACTGGCGACTTACTATTTACTAAGTAGGTACTCTGCCAATAAGCACTAAAGTTTTAACCGAGGAAAAGAAAGATGATTTGTCAATATTTTCATTGGCAAAATCACAAAACAAGATATCAATTTCGTAAGTAGCCAGGAACAAAAATATTCTCCAAAAGACACAAGAAACAAATCCAAATCATTTTTCTTGCTAATGATCTTAAATAATGTTTCATGTAGGAAAAATACTTTTTTTTCAGTTACCTTGATCTTCTTGTATTTTGTACAATGCGCAATGTCCCACATTTTTTATATTTGTAGCTTATAGATGGAAAGTAGTCACAGGGAAAAGAACAATGTAACCGACAGTAGAGTGCGTCTTTTATTTATACTATTTTAAAAAATTGGGCAGATAATTGGAGCATGAACATATTATGCTTTCAAAATCTACCATTACTGTTTATTCCCATTAAAAAGCTTTAAGATGAGGATATCCTGTATTTATGAATTGTGTACACTCCTGCTGAGTATTGAAGGCTAAGAAAGTCGAAAAAGTACCTAACAGGTGGAAAGTATGAAAAGTGAGAGCTGAAAAGTACCTGGTCCTATAGATTCATTTTGTTAAGGGGATGACACATCTTATTTAAGTTGTAACGCGGAGCCATTATGTTTGGATGCTGGGATACAATTGAAATGAAGGTTGTTGGGCCAGAAAGAATGAGTGAAAGTTGAATGGGATGAAGTGGCTGGAGAGGAGAAAGGGAAAGAAAGTCAAAAGAAAAACATTTACCCGAATGAAGTAAGAAAAGTGCCCCGAGGTATGTGACTCGAATGAGAAAATGAAAAGAACGGAAGCCGGAAACCTAAATGAGTTCTTTAATACATTTCCTATTGTCTTGTTGTCATCATATAAAGAAAGTAGATGGGATTGGGGATTCGAACCAAATAAAACCATGACGTGTATATTGTTCAAGGTCCCACTGCACAAAATAAATATGTCTCCTGTATCGAAGAAAGATCATAGTGGATTCGATGTATGGAGGACATGAGTTCTAGAGTTCTATTGGCCATATCTGCGTACTCCATTTCTTCATTTGCCCTCCCCATGGCCATTTCCTTCTCGTCGACTATGTCACAATCCCAATGTTCCGACTACGAATCCAAAACAGACTTTCTCATCTTAAATGACAGAAAGCGTAGAATTGAATACAGTCACTTTCTTCCCTTTCCAACTTTCGACTTGCTTTTTGTACTTGACAGCGAAGAAAACGATCGTGGAGACGGAGACAAAGTCAAAGGAAGAAGAGGATTAAAACTTTTTTGTTTCCGTTTCGATTACTTTTACTAATTATTAAGCTGTCTATCCATCATATACCTGGAAAAAGTTATAAAATTAGGTACTGCAGTTGTAACTATTTTTATTAAGAAACTTATATTATTATGACTGCACAGTTTTCGATAGTAACTTTAGTCATTACAAAATAAACGGAATATGTGATTTTACGGGATATACTATACTTCAACACAATGAAAACGAAACTTTTCCTGAAACTATGTTTACTGAACTGAAACAATTGACTTCACAAATAATATAATAACTATGTAGATTTTTAAAACTTAAAAGAAACTTGTAGAAAAAAATATGGGTTTATTAAGCGAAGATTCTTAGCGATGTAGAACGGAAGTAAAAAAGACTAAATTTCTAAGTAAAAACTGTTGGCGTGAATTTACTACCCTGGCCATATTCTGATTTATATTCTGTTAGGAAAACAAGACGTGGATTTGGAGTTGTTATGGTTCGCCAGAGGAGAGTATGATGTGTGCAAGTTTTACCAAGTACAGATGCATGCAAATCTCATCATGGCCTTCTCTCCTTAAATATATTATGTATGTATAACGATTTCGATTGATATTTTGCGTCAATCTAACAGTACATGCATAGCGTAGAAATGCAAGAGTCTCTACACCCACGTTTGGGAAGATTTGCTATTTTCCAGGAAAATTCTTCAAGTTAAATTAGGAAATTTGAAGAGTACCTAGACTATGAATTGAGCATAGATCCCTATATTTAAGTTACCCAATACTTTTCACAGCCTTGAAGTTTGTAAGCTTTCAGCTTTCTTGTCGTTTCTTAATTTAGTATCTATATTATACAATGACTCCGAAGAGCTGACTAGTTGCTTATCTTAAATTATTATCACTCTCTCTATGTATGACATGATTGCGTCTTATGCAAATCTTTGAATACCTAACACATTTTAATTTGACATTTAATTTTCAGACAAGGTAATATTTTTTAAAGGTACTGTGCACACCATGACAAAATTTTGGGGAAAAAACATCATGCATTATTTTTTGGTGCCAAGAATTTTTTTGGGCGTCTTTTAAATTAGGTGCAGTATTTAAGTTATCCTGGATTAAACCCAGTGGAAGAAAATTTGCATCAGCGTCTTATCCCAAGGAGACCTTAGCATCAAGGCAGATTACTGTTTCCATAATGAGAAACACTGTGAGCGTAGGTGCATCGTTCTTACTTTTATACAGTAAGGGCAATATTATGCTAAAATGTCAACAGACTATCATTATGTAAAGTTGGCAGGGCGGGAGAGAGACATCGATGCTCATGCATGTCATGCAAATGTAAGATTAGCGACAGAAGCAACAAGAATATCAGCAAAGGAAACATTTCTTCACAGCTTTCTCGCAGGGATTTGTCTCCAATTACGATAGATACATACACACTAACTACAAGACAAGGCGACAAGCGTTCATCTCTCAGCCTACGAATATTTTCTATTTACCTTTGTGTCAACAGCTAAGTACATAGCAGTAATGTGACGATATCTGTTGACAAGCAATTACTTTTTATTTCCTAGTAACACGAGCACATTCAAAGATATCGTATAACTAGACGTTGCCAATGAGGTTGAACCTGAACCTACATAATAGGTACCTACCTAATCTCACCTCTTAGGTACATATTTGCTTAAAGCAGAACAAAATCAAAGGCCGAGCAGTTCCAAAGCCAAACTCCAGCTTTGTATTTTTGACTTCTTTATTTTTATGAGTATGCAATAAACTGCTTCGTTCATTAATTAAAAATGTCTGGAAAAGAAGGTAAATAACAAAGGGCCAATAAATATCTATTCAACTGCGCTCGAGAACCGTCTCGAAACTCTGTCAATACACGTGTCGGCTTAATGTCAGAGGGCATTTGGGTCTTACATTACTAAATCCTAATTGAATCTGACTTTAACGGCTGTATGACATCACATTTTGACCTTAAGATCTTTGTGTACGAATGGAAGTAGTACTTTCTTTTTATTCTACCCTGGCACAACGGAATGTTCAGGGTCAACGGATTGGCGATCGGCGTGTCCTGGGTTTCTGGCGGTCAGTCTAATTCAACATTCTTGATTAAATTAAACCAATATATTAACTAACACAGCAAGGATAAAATACCAAACTGGAAGATTTTATTTCTGATGTGCTCATTTAATTCTAAGTTCATCACAGTTGAATTGGATCATTGCAGTTTGTGTTAACAGCCATCATCCTCATCATAGCCATCAATTGAGTCTATTACAGACTCAACATAATTTATCGCACGTCGATTTTCGTTAGGAAGTTTATCTGGCAAGTTTGTAAGGAACATTGGAACTTAATCGTATTAACTTGTAACAAATTGAAAGCTGTATGCACTTAAATTAAATTTTGTTACAATTTGCAATCCATGTACTTTGATACACTTATTCCAATGAGATAAACATGTTCTTGGCAAGTCATCGTGGGTTTCTATATAAACTTTTCTGTACCTTTAACCTATTTGCCTCGCCATCTCCAAGAAAAACTTTGTTGTTTGTATTTTTATGAGCTTTCTCCAAGTTTGATAGCTTCTGTTTTGGTTCCTCTACTTTTTATGTGATTACTACTAAGGGCTTCGCTAACTTGCATTGTTCGTTAGATGATTTAATCCCAGCATGTGAGTCTGTCTCTCCTTCTATCATGTTTATTCACAACTTGTTGTCGACCACGATTTAGGTTAGGTTAAACTAAGATTGGGTTACAGTTAGTAGGAAGGTTGAGTAAAACCAGAGTATCGCTGCATGATTTTTAATTGCCGCATGCCGTAAATGCCGTAAACATATACATTGTATTAATGGCATTGCGACATTTACGGCATTTATGGCATGCGGCAAAAAATAATATTTTCCGGCATGCCGACTTTATACTATGAGTAAAACAATCGGAGCTTCAACCCCCAACCGGATTGTTCGTCGGATGGTGAAGTATGATTGTTTTTCGGCTGGTTGATTCGAAAAACACATTCGAAGCTTCAAAACCCGATCTGATTGTGAAGTATGATTATTTCTCGGTAGGGACAATTGCATTGTTTGTTAGCTAAGTTTGGTCCTTCGAACTTTAGAGATCTATTGCTCTGTATCACTGGCAGTGGGTTAGCGTAGCTACATAAAGGTATCAATATCTCTAGCTTGCGGTGACAGGGTTATAGTGTAGCTGCAGTGTGAGGTGCATATCCAACTGTAATGGGTCTTGACAAAATACACCCGCTTCACCACCTAGAGACTTTCAGATAACGTTATATACCTCAAGGTGGTGAAGCGGTGTATGTATAAAGCTGGTAGGTGTACAAACACTGCCCATATTGGGATATGTTTATTTCTTTTTAGGTTAGGTTCGTCCAAAATTTAAAAATAGTGACGGGTATGAGACGGGAGATTTTTGACGGAGACATTTGAAAATACCCTTCACTATTTTCAACGTTTGGACGAACCTAACCTAAAAAGAAATAAAACATGCCCCAATATGGGCAGTGTTTATACATACACCGCTTCAGCGCCTTGAGGTATGTAACGTTGCCCGAAAGTTCCTAGGCGGTGAAGCGGTGTATTTTGCCACTGTAATATATCTATATCTGACGGAGTGTAGAATAGCGTAGTTACTTGGAGGTATATACCGGCTGTAACACAGCTGCTTTCTCCAGTAGTAATAACGTTGGTGGTAATGACATGCCACAGTATTATATACAAATACACAGCAGTTCACCCGATTCACCCCCAATGCATTGACGCATGCAAAAAGTTTGGTTAACTGTAACATCGTAATTGCATCTGTTGATTGCAACTTTTGCTAATACAGAATGCGTACTATACCAGGCGTAGCTACGAATTCATTGGGAGGGCTTGAGGAAATTTACAATTATTTATTTCACTTAGCTTCAACTCACCCAAAACGAGCAAAATTTCACATATTTTTGTTTTTCCCAGGATTTAGAAGGGAGCTTAAGCCCCAAGTCCCATGTATACGCCCATGCTCTCTAAGCATATAGCCAACTTTTCTTTTTCGTCATTTCTTATTTCATCACTTAACTAACCAACTTATTTTCCTTTCCGATCACGACCCATTTTATTCTTAATTTATATCCCCAACTTTTCAATCGAATCTGTCATTTTTTGCAGGCAATTCAGTGCGGGAGATCGCTTTCTGTTCTCAGTACAAAAGCTCTTTTAAAAATAACCAATTCTAACTTCGCATTTCGTAACAAAAGTATACAAGCCTCTCTAACTAAGTTAGCGAAAGTGTTTTCACTTAGAGTAATATTTATAAGTCAATACGCGTAACTTGGTAAACCAACGTAACAGAAATCACATTTTTCTTGACTACAAGGACATCGATATTTATTTATTCAATATTCATTTGCTTGAGTTTCGTAAGATATTTGTCTTAATTAAACAACAATTACCATATCACAGATTTACTAATAATTCATTGACTCTAATAATGAAACAAGGATTTTGAGTATAATGAGTTATTCATTTTGTAAATCAGTCCGTATTTTTGAGCAAACTTTCAAAATTAAAAATACTGTTTTAGATAAAATGGGGCTTTTATGGAATGGGAGTAATTCATTAGAAAAATGTATTTCGATTTTCCTTTCCGACAAAAAATATGGTGCCCCAGATTTCACACCTCTTTTTGATATTTTTAAAATTTTGTACACTGCTTTAAATGTCTGAATCCGATTTTGTGACGGTAAATTTGAATTACAAACCTATCCACGCCGGCAAAGTTGTGTCATGCAATTTTTAGGGAAAAATTATTGTTTCCTAATTTCCCCTTCCAATCCTAAAAACGTGTATGAGCAGAAAAAATCAACAGTCAAGCAACCTTGTCAAAAATGTTGCAAATAAATTCCCGAGCCCTGTTCAGCGGGTTTGTAATGGGATACATACTGCATTTTGTAGGCATTATTGTAATACTCGTACATAAATGACTGTGTAAGTATTGCAAAACGTGCCTTTATACATTTATTGGGAAAGATATAGCTATAAAAACAGTAAATGAATGACTTGGACTTCTATGCACAGGAACAGAGGAGATGAATCTCTCTGTCGCTTCTAGCGATACTTATACTGCCCTCGTTAGTAAATTCTTATGTGTATATAGACAAAATCATTCGCTTTCTGGTGTGGTAGAAATGGTAAAAATGTCACGACCATTACCTATTTGCCACTTCATTGTTCATATGTATTAATTGTCGTTGGATAACTTATTGACCTTATGCATGCTTTATTACTGTGTATCGTAGGCTGTAATGCAACTGTCCAAAAAACCGAGTCAGAGAAGTGTGTTAACTGTGCTTTTATATTTTTAAATTGTAGATTTAAATGGTAAAAATTCAAACATGGGTTCTGTATTTTTCAGAAATATAAAATTGTCATGCTGTAATTTTGCAAAAATTATCAGGAGCATTTAGGTTGGAATAAGTAGAACTATGTATTTTATGATTCATTCTAATTTCTTAGTATCCATTAAAATGTATGAGGTCCCATCAAAAGCTTTAATGGTTAGATAAATACTAACATTTGGCATTTGTACCAGTGGTTTAATAAAAGTGGAAAAAAGCATTAGAGGAGTAGGGTAGTTGGGTTTGGTAGACTCTTTGTATATCTTTGTTCTACTAGTTAGCATTAGATGGTTTTCTGTGGTTCCTAGTTGCTCAAATGAAATTGCAATAAAGAATTCCAAGCTCGTCGTCCGTCCTCGCATATTTTTACCACGTACGATTACTCTTGCTCGCTCTCTCTCTCTCTCAGTGCAAGAATCAGACTGTCATATTGTTAGCTGCGTTCCTTTGGCAAAGGTAGCGGGATAAGTTATAAGACCGTAAAAGTTTAACTGCTTTCGGTTTAAGTCTTATTTCTCACAGAGTTGTTCCTTGTCTGAGGTCTTCCGTTGTGTGCACTTAATCCCGCTTGCTTGGAGTTAGATCATTCAGTGTAATGTAACCGTACGTAATAATATGCTCTGGAGCTGTATGATTTTTTTGTTCTTTCCGGTTTTGTGGTTGACTTAGCTCGTAGCCATTAAAGTCAAGCCGAGTGCTCTGAATCTAATAATATTTCGGAAGACTGCATGAAGAAATTTACTTGTCAGACGCATGCACTGATCTACAATGACTGAATCCAATTTAATGAGTTCTATTATCTTAAGGAAATGTCAGGACATTACATGCAGACAGACAAGAAAATGTAAGGAAATTATATGCAGTCTGTGTCTTTGTAGCTGTCCCTATTGAGTCAGTGTACTTGTGCACGTCAAATGCGGCAGCTTTCCTAACTACCGAAAAACGAGGAAATTATACGCTAAAAGTACATCCCTTTGCTCTACATAAATAAAAGACTGAGACTTTGTTTCTTTTCAATTTACTGACAGAGAAATCTTTTGTGGGTTTTCCATAGTCCATGGCCAGAGAGGGATGCAATCATGAGCTTGAAATTACACTCAGAAGAACTGTATTCAGATGAATACATAGATAGTAGTCATGCAAAAACAGCTCAATCCCATCAAATTGTTGAATTTGTTTGTCTTCATTTGTATTTCTTTTGATTTTGCCTCTCCTCAACTTCTTTTCATGTCATCCACCAAGAATCGCTCTGAAATTACGCCCACGGCATTTTCCTCTGCTCTGTAATTTAGCTTAGCACAAGAAATTGCTCTCTAGGTACCTCGTCGACGATTTCATTCTCCCACTTTTCCTCTCACTCCTCTTCCCTCGTAAATTGAGTCACTTTCTCAACCACAAAATTCAGGATGTCTTTCGACGAGCTATTATCTGCTAATCTGGCTCTGTTCTTTGTTGTGCTATGATGTTCTTTTTCAAAATGACACTTAAGCCATGTAAAAGCATAAAATGGAGCCCCAGTTCCTACTGAAGTTTACAACTCGCAAAAGCTACTCAAAGAAAATTAGTCAACCAAGTCGACTCTGCGGATTTAACTATCCACTTATACATTATATATGTGTGACACCTTGGCTTTCCCTTTCTCCCTCTCTTTATTGCCTTCCAAGTGTCTACCTTGCAATAGTAACGTGAAATCTCGTTAGTATTGATCAGTTGTCTTCCAGTGTGTACGTTTTCGGAAACAAAAATAACTGTCTACGCTCCACCATTAATACTGCATATTACGCCTCTGGATGTACACTATAGGATATTTAGCTCCTACATTAACTCCGAGCTAACCTTTTCCACTCCCCGAGGCCCCTAACACACTCCTTTACCGATGAACTCTTTATCTCCGATGTTTTACAAATATACAGGCTTATTTATCCATTTCAATCCCTTAAATGTAACAAGCCTTATTTACTAGTAACTCCACCAATTTTAGCATGTATAAGCTAAAAACTTAAACCCATTACAATAAAGTGGTTTAAGAAACAAAAAAATGATAATAAAGTTTCGTAAAAATATAC
The DNA here is from genome assembly GCA_009936455.2 of Tomocerus minor. Lineage (NCBI taxonomy): Eukaryota > Metazoa > Arthropoda > Collembola > Entomobryomorpha > Tomoceridae > Tomocerus > Tomocerus minor. The sequence goes on from JAAAYG020058133.1 coordinate 19,022, forward strand.
ATCCATAGTCATACATTGAAAACAAAAAAAAACTTAATATTTTTTTCATATGTAGAAAAGCTTTGGCAATATTAGAGACATTTTATAAATATATGACAATGAATAAGGTTTATAGTGAATGTTCGTATTGGTTTAACAGATCTCAAAATTTCTGTAGTGCAACTTCGCGAGTTCGAAAATGCCCATGGTGTGTTTACACATACATACATAATGTAGGTAGTCCCGGAAACGAGGATTGCCTCCGAGCCTAAGTTCTTTTATCTCATTTTACTCAGCAGAACCAATCAACATTTATCGAATAACCATATACTAAAGTGGTTAGCAGCAATGCAACGCCAAAAATAAATTAATGGATACTTCATGCACTAGGTACCTTTGTTTTACTACATTAGCAATTCATTTCCGAAAGTATCCAGTCACTTAGAGCGAAGGA
>JAAAYG020058133.1:19554-42397 GCA_009936455.2 Tomocerus minor
CTTCATGCACTAGGTACCTTTGTTTTACTACATTAGCAATTCATTTCCGAAAGTATCCAGTCACTTAGAGCGAAGGAATAAACAGATTTCGTCGATTCCTATTTTCTTAGCCAACTGAGATATTTTCACATTATCTTATTTTTAATGAGATTTTTTTGAAATAGTCATGCAACTTTTGGCCATGGACTAGAAGAAGTTTGGCCATAGACGTTTGAAGGTTTTGTTTCTACATCAAGAAGTGCATGTTCACAGGAGGTAAATGGCCTGAAGTATTATCTCGTTTAAAGTTATTTTTGCGATGTCTCCTCTTCTGTGATTTTGCTCTCGATTCAAAAATAACGTGGGTAGCTACTTTCTTTAAATGTGTGGAGTCACGTAGTTTGAAACTTGCTATTCGCCCACATTTGAAGACAAAGAAATTTGTTTAATTTAACGTTTTGGGTAGTAATGCTAGGAGGTTAAGGATGTAGCGTTTTAACAACTTTCTTGTGAATTCCCTGCCACAGAACAACTGTAACAAAATAAAAATAAAGTTTTGCTGTTGGAATGCCAAAGCATATTCTCACTGTTAGCCTGCACTCCACTGGATATTATCTAGGTAAATACCTGCCTTTGGTGAACTGAGTAAAGTTTCTTTCACAATTCATGGAGCTTTTATTTGTGTGCGACACATGTGCCTGAAGAAGAGCGGTTATCATAGCAGCACATGTGTATCAGTAGAATATTGCATCAATGTAAAAAGTTTACATGTTTTGTGTACAAGGGTATTTGTAGTTGCCTATTTACGTTGTCCATAAAAAATGCACAAGCTTTCCGTTATTGTCACTAAACTTAGTTATCTAAGAGGGGCTACAATGCGTCCGCCCTAATTCTATGGAGTGCCAGGCGTATGTGAATCAACATTGTTATAGGCCTTAACAATGAGATTAACAAAGGAATTTGAGTAGGTAACTAGGGCATAGCAAACAATATCAAACACACAACAAAGTGGCAAACTTTTCCCTGTCCTGTTTCTTTCATGTCAAGTTGTGAGTTGTCCGAATTAAGTTTGACCTGAGGATCATTTATCATTTTAAGATGAGATTACTCCATAGACATATACTAGTGACTTGATACTTTATAAGTAATGTAACGTTAACTTTACAAGTGTTGTGTACGAGTTGACTGCCAAAGAAAAACTTACGTCATGATGTATTTACACAGTCAGTGATCGCGAGTACGGGACGTAATTCCTTGAAAACAGCCTGCCCTAGGTCATTCTGTCGCAAGGCAATGTGGGCTGCTCAGCTAAGCATGCCGAAAGTTGCAAAGGACTACGTACGTAGGTATGTATACATTGCGGAAGATAAAGCGCCCGGCCTATCTCGGAGGAGGTGACGCCAATCAATCTCTGACAAAAAGAGGCAGCGACACACGACACAATGGCAAACTCTATAATTTCACTACTTTGTATTACTTAACTATTTAACTTTCTTCAATGAATACAAACTGGAGCCCATACATTTACTCATACACTTCCCTACAATATACCTACCTACTTTTATTTCAACAGTCTGCTAGGAAATAAATATCTCGCAATCTCTTCTAGAAATAAGGAATAAGCTACACTTTATTACTAACGGGTTAAATTATCATAATAACACATTTTCACTTGCCATTTGTCTTTTCCAAAATCCATATTGCTTTAAAAATTCCAAATTCCTTTTCAAATTTGCGTACTTTTTAATGCCTAACTATCAATTATTTTTATCATATCTAGTACAAACTACGAAACTAGATAAATTATACAAATATTATTGATTGATTTAATTTTGGCAGCAAGCTCTCGTTTTGAGATCAATTTTTGGAATTTCATGGCTGACAATGAACTGAAATATTTCTGCACTCGTTTTTACTAAGAAATATTTTTTACTAAACCTATTTTTAATAGCTTCTACTGTCTTTTCAAGAAGGTGCTGCATTTCTTGGCTTCTAGTAATTATAATGCCATGAACAGCTTATTTTCTTATATAATTACCAAAAGTCTTTGTGGGTGACCACACAAGTTTACTTTACTTGTAGGAGGCAAATAACAAAGTACGTTTTCGATTTTTGGGATGTAATTTATTGATTCTTTTTATTATTTGATGGAAATTTAGCTATGCATATTGTACATATTGGAATTTAGTTGTCATAGTCATATGCCATTGCATGCATATATGTATGTAATTCATGTAATTGAAAAAGTGTCAGCACTCTTAGCGTTTTAACATTTCTTGTGCCAAAAGACTAACGACGCAATTCAATGCATTAACATTCAACCGAAAGTAGTTCTAATAATGAATGTAAGTCATTACAATTAGGAAGTGCAACAAAACAAACAACCTAACATCATTTCCACATTATTTATTTTACACACAATTATATTTATTATATTTTTAGAGTAGGTAAGTGAAAAATTGATAGAAAAAGTTGACATAACATATTAATGGGAAACATAAATCATTTTTTGCCCTAATAAAGCAATTAATGCAGCAATGTAATATTTTACTGCTAACGGAAGGTGGCTGGTTGGGTAGAGCCAGCATTTTGTTAACTGCATTATCTGCACCGTCAGACGCAGATGTAATAAGGAAATTGCTAAGATAAAAGATTATGGCATATTATGCAAAATTAAGTTCATGGACTTGGACTATAAGACATTAATGTTGTGCTGAAAGTGCAATTAACTGTGCAAGATGCATGTCATAAAAATGAATTTATAGTTAGAAGTTGGCTAGTAATTTTTCTCTGTTTGTGGTCTCCAACGCTGCCCTTGCCCAAGTTTATGAGTGAGCGACGAGAAAATTAGGTAGGTGGATTGGGGACGAAGAATCGATTAAAATGTAGGAAATCGTAAAAACGGTGCTATTGTTTTCCTTCCGTCTGGGTGTGTTTAATTAGATAGGTGAGCGGAATGGAGAGAGCAGGAGGGAAAGTCCATAGGTTTCAATTAAGTGTTAATGGTGACCAGTTTCTGGTTTGGCTCCCAGTGAGCTGGGCTGTAATTAAATGTGTTTATTCTAAATATATTTTATGTAATGCATTTAGGAAGTGAGTGAAATATGATTGGAAGTTTCTCTGCAGTCGCATGACGGGGCTTAATTACTTAGCGTGCACAATATCCGTCCTTTGTTACAACTAAATATACTTTCTCTATGCAATATTTACTAATGCAGTGCAAAGTAACAAGTATTTGCCTATGCAGGTAAATCTGGACACAATAAGGCAATTTCAACTCTGCCTCCCGTACAAGTTTTTATTAGTCTTGCCTGTTTCTGTAGTTAATATTTGTGTGCATCAATCTAACTACATTCTAATTATTGTTCATAGTCGAGCGACTGTGCAGGACTCCTGGATTTGTGCAGAGTAAGAGAGGAGGTAGCTATATTCAGATAAGCTCTGCTCGTTAAAAGTGTCTTGCAATGAGCACGTAGATCCGTATACTTATTTAGTGCATTAAATCTCAGTTTCAGTAAGGTAGGAAACATGAAAAGGAAAGGATAATGTTGAGATATGGTTTGATTAAGCTGACTGAACTTAAATTGCTTTCACTCTCCGTTACTCACACCTATTATCCGACTACTCAGCTCACTACTACCGCCTAAATGCAATTTAATGTTCCCTCACACAGACTATTAACCAGGCACCTACCTATTCAGACCCTGAACCAAGGCAAAGGAATTATTTCCACCTAACCTAGTACTCATGTACTCATGTACTCCTTTATTTTCCTTTAATTAGTCTCCGTTGAATAGAAGAGTACAGATGCAGAAAGAACGGAATTAAACGTATATGCCCAGGCACCCGCCGTTGAATTGAAATCTCAGCAATTTTATTTTCGACTCGTAAATGTTCTGAGCATTTTAGATAAAGGGGATGGAGAGGACTAGGAGACAGACACTTTATTAGATTAAAGCATCGGGGATGTGCGGAAAAGAGAGTAGCATCATGTGAAAACTCCGAATTTATTAGTCAGGAGTTCACCTACACTCAGCAACCCAGTAGCTCCTACACTACACTCCTACTAATAGTATGATACACCATTCTTAATTTACGTACAAGTTTTAAGCCAAATCAAAGGCTTAGAAAGACCTGTTAACATATTTCCTTCCTTATTATTTCCATATATACTTAAAAGAGTTTCCTTTGCAATATATTCCACTATTTCACAAATATTTTATATGTTAACTTTTGCAAGAGATATTTGCATATTTAAAAACTAGCATCATAGCTCAAATGACGAATTACCAACTCAGAATTCTATTCATTTATTTATATTCGTCATATTTACGCACAGCTAGAATACTACAGTTATACAGGAAAGTAACACGAGTTGTAAAAATGGTTACCTTTCCGAAAGAGAATGTATAATATTATTCTGTATGCTTATGCCTTGGTTGAACAATAAATATATGAATGTGCTTCGAAGATAGTCTCGTGTTATTTTGCTCTTTTGTTCTTGGATTCTTTTTTCTCTCCTTACTTTACACTTCCCTGGCTTATGTAAATAATTCACATTTCGGTACTTTTAATGGAATTTTTCTTTTATGAATTTCTAGTGGAATGTATATGAGTAGCAACCAGACTAGGCTACTTCCTGTTTCATTCTACTTTTCCCTTTTCATTCAATGATAAACTACGCCTGTATCTTCCTTCCCCAGGCGTTCACACAATCAAGTCCTTTCAAAACATATATCTTTTAGCAGAGCAGTATAAGTACTCTTATTAGATACTCTTGTAAACTATATAGAGTAAACTTCGTTAGTATTATTTGCCTTTGATTTCTCTCTTTACGTGATCTATTCCGTGCAATATTAATACTAGCCCAAAGAATTTCTCAAATAACTCATACATGACTGTTTACCCATCTAAGTTTCCTTATTTAATACATGTCTGCCCCCATTTTATTCACGTTGAGTTTTAGAATCATTACATATGCAAGAATAGGAAGCTAAACACTGTATATGTAATATTTACACATTTACTCAGAAAAGACGTATTAATATGTAACGAATGGGAAAACATTCCTAGGAGGAGTTTTAAAATTTCTTGCAGTCAATGTCAAAGAAGATATTAAATTAAGGTCGGGCTATTCCAAAAAAATTCCTGGAATAAAAACAAAGTTTTGCATGAGCTGCTTTGATATGGATTAGCATATATCAATGAATTTCGGACGTTGTGTTTCGTTTAATCAGTAAGAAACTTTATTCAGACAATTATGCGTTTTGCTTAGCAATGCCACACAGTATAGCGCTAGTCCTTTTCAGTAGTCACTGTTAACTTTATTTTCGAACCCATGGGTTTCCCTTGTGATCTTCAAATAGATGAAAAGGGGAGTCAAATGGGAAGTCAGATCTATTTTCTGTATTTTGTACAGAAATCTTAGTTGAAAGGTTATTGGATGGGGAGTGAGTTTTTGGATTTACTATTTTAAAAGATACAGGTTTTAAAAGGTTGATGCACTTGTACAGACACTACATAAATAGAATGATTTTTTTTTGAAAATATGTGAATGTTATTTTGTCAAAAGTTCAGAAAGAGCAAGAAATGACAGAAAGTTGAAAAGAAAGTAATGCAATTGTGCATACTTTCACTTGAAAAGGTTTCTATTGTCATTCCACTTACTAAAGAATGCTACTCCACAAAGTACAAAAGTTCGAAGGAACGCTGCATGTGACAAGGGAACAAAATTGTCGACTTGTGTACAGGAGTGAGGAAAAACCCAAGCAATGGTCTCCATGTCTCTATTCCGGCATTCTTGTTTAGAGCTGGCAGAAGTTGACAAACCAAAACTCTATCGGCACTTGGGAAGTTACCGTGTCAAAGTATGAAAACAAAAAACCCTGGTACTTTCGTTGACTGTTGGGGATTCACTATAATTCCTTTTTTTGTTTGAGAAGGTTTGTGGTAATACTTCCACCATTGTCATCTACTGTGCTGCATAGCAGGTCCGACTGTTTTGCAAACTGCGCAAACTTATCTCTCTGTGTATTCCTCATCCAATTTTATTAGAGACATTGTTTAGGCATACACTTGCCTTGTGCATCATGCCTCCTTTCTTTCTCTCTCTCTCTCTCTCTTTTGCCATCTGTCTTGTCTGTCATATGATCTGCTGTAAATAAGAGAAAACAGGCTGATGTGACAAAGGGCTGTTACAATATAATGGGACTTCTTAAAAGAATCCCTTCTACTTTGACACCTTTTTGAAAGAAAAACTCTGACAGAAATACACTGCTACACCAGCATAAATATCCTCTACATTTTAAAGTGATAACATATTTACACAATGCATGACAAAAGTGTATCCACTGAGAAGGTCACAAAAGAGCACGCTTGGAAGAATGAGGGAACAAGAACTTCAGCACTATCAAGTCACTAGACACATTTTTCTTAAATCTCCAGTACCTACACTTCCGTATATATAAGGATGAAGGTTTGACACAAACGGGCATGTATTGTATTAGATATTGTAACCGTTTACCTATACCTAATACCTGTATCAAACGATATCATGCGTTTTTACTGAACCGTTTACCTTTTGCTCTTTACTCTATTTACTCCGCTTCCTACAAAGTATATGTAACCTACGTCGCGTAGCACACATAGTTACTTGACTATTTTTTTCAGAATAATTTTTCGAAAACATATTTTAGTTAGCTCATGCACAGAAAGTATATACATAATTGTTCTATTTGCATTTCACATACAATGGTTTATTTACAATTTGAATACCTACACCCTGCAATATTCACTAATTAGAGTCAAGCGAAAGATAATAAACATATTTAGCCAGAAATACGAAGATGTAATTTTGTTACAGGAATGTATTATAGTGCAACCGCATTAAGTCTTTTAATTTGAAAATTATGTTTTTTCATAGGTTTTTCTACAAATATATCTTGATAGACTATTCATTTCGACTATGCTAATATGCTAATATCATTATAGCTTTTGCACTATATGGACAGATAACAGTGCACTTTGTTTCAAACACATGGGTTATTATGCAGGGAGAAAAGTACTGCGAGTTTCCTTCTTTTACCGTACTTTTGTATTTCATGAAAATAATTTCATGACGCTAAGTTGCAATCATTTCATATTCATTATTAGCGTGTCAGGTACGTTAAAGCACAGAATAATCTGTACAAACTGAACATACACAACCAATAGCTACAATTTTAAAATATTCAATGGCAGAATTTTTATCTAGATAATATTAAACTGTAGTAAGTGTAAGTAGGTCAAAGGATGAGACTGGGTAATTGTGTTCCGTGAGTATCATTAATTCTATCAATATGTGCTTTCTGCAGAATGTTTTGACTTTGACACTTTAATGTAATGTGAACTGTTTCATAGTTGATATGATATTAAGTGTAACGGATGGTTAGACAATTATGGTTCCTATAGTGTAGAATAATTTGTCAATGTTGATAAATAAAAACGTTTAGCCATGATAGTTGATGTTTGTGTCTCTACAATTAGGTTGACAGCTTGACAGTTGAGATATTTCAAATACGGATTCTAAATTGCCCAATTTTTATCTAGACATACCTAAGTCTCACAAAATATTTGGTAACAACCACGCTTCCAATTTAGATTGACAATTTGCGTGTTTTCTATTCTGATAAAACGGAATGCTTATACACCTTTAGACTTGATATCTCCCTATGATACTTGTGCATTGTAGCGAAATAGCGATGCATAAGTAGGGCTTTTTGTTCATTTTATGGGAAATATTAGCATTAATAAAAATAGGGGATGCCGTGGGAGGAAAACATGGGATCTAGTTACGTGTGTAGTTTATTTGTGTGCATATGGCACTGTAGGGACAGTAGGGAGTAGAGGGAGAGGCTGAAGATGCAAGAACGTAGAGCGTGTAACTCGTTGGCCAAGTTAAGGATGCATTATGTCTTCCTTGCCATTCAAGTAAGTTGCTCTGTCATCAACAGAATATGGGAGACGCACGCATTTAAAAGAGGCCATAAGAGGATATCAGTGAAAATAATATTAGAGTTTAAGTATGGAGATTTTGATGGGGCATCATTGGGAGGCAACGTGACGGATGGGATTCGTGCAGAACTGGCTAGGCTCTATAAAAATGCTAAGCGGAGAGTATGGGGAATAAAAGGAGAGAGGGATTGAGTTGCTTGCAAGAGCGCTCTGTATAATGTATGTAGATGTGTGGAAGAGTAATGCAAAGTTTGATTTATTTGTGATGGGTTTGCAGCGGTGTCAGTCTCAGTAAGTGCGTGGACGCTGGTGGCTATTTCTGTGGAACGATACTACGCTATTTGCCATCCGCTGACTTCTCGACGATGGCAAACATTGTCACACGCCTACAAAATTATTGCCGTCGTCTGGATATTAAGCCTTTTTTGTATGCTGCCCATCACATTTGTCAGCTTGCTGAAGCCGATACGGAAAACCGGTAAAAAATTTCAATGTTTTACTCTAATATGCAGAATGCATGATGCCGTTATTTGTAGCTACTATGGCTTAAAGCTACAATCTGCCGCAGAAAAGCAATTCTTCTCGCAGGCAAACAGGGAATTCGGATCGGACACAAGAAATACCGCATCAAGATCAATGATCGATTCTTTTATAATAGTATGGCATTTTCTGGATTTGTTTTTAGCGACTGCCATGCCATGTCGGATAGCAAAATCAAATGCCAAAGTCTGTGTTCTTACATTTTGACAACTCTTGCTAAATGAAAATATTAAGATTTCTGACAAGTATAAATACATCTTTATTTTCACGATCACACCATTACTTTTTACAACTACATGCTAATACATAACGGAGTGCAAGGGAATTAGAGAAAAATTCATGTTGGCTTCCCGCCCAAACCCCTCGTTTTTAGATTAGAAAGCCGGGAGACTGGATTAGTAGATGCAACAGAAGATAAGCACTGCAGCGAGCAAGACAAATTTTTCATGCAACTTATTCTCCCTTGGACTAAGTGTCAAAAGTGAACAAATAGGCGTGTGCGGCTAAATTGTCGTTTGGAGAAAGTAGAAAGTCAAGCAGGCGGGTGGGCAAGAGGCCGAAGAGAGCATAAATATTATGAGCACAGCTCTTTAGTACAAATACCAGCAATTCCTGACTCCGTCCGCACTAAACTAATAAGTTCAAGTTGAGACTCGGCTCAAGTCGAACTCCCAGTTCAACTAACAAATAGCGTATAACTGTTCTGCAACTCAGGACTTGGCTACTAAAGAACTTTCTGTGGCAATGGCAAAGAATAGAGTTCAACACTACAAAGTGCCCTATAGAAAACGTTAACAGTTATGATTTATTAGTTCTTTCAACACCACAAGCACACACCATTCAACTTTCATCCCACGCGACCACGACACACTAAGAAAACCCTCCTTCTCCTAAACCTTCCTTTTAAGACCACTAATGCAGAGAAATAACTTTGAAAACGCTCTCGCAGATTAACTACACAAAATGTTGTGCGTAGACTCGCAAATTTTTTATTTCCCTTGTTAAATGCACTCGCCACGGCTTTAATTATAAGTAGGCCACCGGGTGCCATATTTATTTATTTACCGTGTTTCCCTAATTAAGTTGTAATTTCTTGCTAGGCACTGTAGTATCAACATGTTCAGACTGAAAATCAGAATTTCACATACACTAACTATCTATAAATTTATTATACATTATAGCTTTCCCAAAAACAGTTTTAGTTGGAACTAGGAATTATAGGCATGCATGGCTTTATTTACTGAAGATAAAGGGGAAATAATATCAAAAATCACCAAAAATGTCTATGAAATGCCAAGTTTTTTCTATAATAAATGCCATCATAACTCAGTTTGGTTCTTCTTCTAGTTTGAAATGCAAAAACCATTTAGACTTAAATGGGCAATTTAAATATTGACGAACTTTCATGTAAGCGGATATTACGGGACTCAATTAAGTCTGAATGCATCGAGCTAATGATTGGTTATTTTCTTCATGCCCGTATACTGTGATTACTGATAATTAGTTAGGTACCTAAAAATTATATGCAAGCAACCAAAGAAACTTAGGTCAGTGGAAGGTTGAATAGAATATGTGATGTGCCTAGACGAGAATAACGGGTCATAATTAAGTTAAAGAGACAAAAACTTTGAATGGAGTTTTTGAAACAGAGATTATGAAACAGAGAATGGGTGGTTTGACTTTTTTTTGCATGCAATGTCATCCTTATTGATAGGGAATAGACAGTTCGAGGCGCCCTAAGAAATGAAGATGACAATTTAAAATATTTTGTAATGAACCAACGAATTAGTGATAATTCACATTTGGAGTGATTGAGATGATATTTCTTTTGGTGATTTAATGTGTATATTCCTTCAGTTTTTTGAATGCGGGGCGTTGTAGCCTCCATTTCTGCGTCTCTGTGTATAACTGAAGAAACATATTGCAAAAAATATGAAAAAGTTATGAATTCTAGGAGGTTGTTAGAGTGAGATGTTTACGAGAGAAGTCGAGTACAGTATCACTTTAGTGTCTACATAATAATATATTTAGGCGTGCCAGTAGTATTCTGCATAAGGTAGTGAAAGTTTTATAACGCAGGGAATATTGTGCAGCTAGCAATTTTTTGTTTTCATATCTGAAAAGATCCATATTGAGAGAAAGGAGAGAGAGAGAGAGAAATGGGGTTGTTTGAAGGAAAAGTGAAATGCCGAAGGCATGATGTGAGGGAGTTAGGGAAATTTGACAGTCTCCTTTTGCACAGAGAGAGTTAAATGAAAACTCTTAGATTTCTTTTTCTGTAGACGTTGCATGTGTATAAAATATAGTGTAGCAATAAGTAAGGAGGCTGGTGTTTTATAAGGAAAGGTGCAAATATTATAGATGCGTTCGGCATCCTGTTTAATAAAAGCTATTTGTTTTTATACTTTACCAGGAAGGCATAAATGTCGAGAGGAATGGCCGGACGAGACGCTGGAGAAGACTTACACGCTGTTCCTGGATACGATCCTCCTGGTGTTGCCCCTTGTCATCATGACAGTCAAATACAGTCTTATTACAAGGACCCTGTGGCCAGCAGCTAGTAATGAGACATGTGGCAATGGTGAGTGCACGCTCTCCATGATATTATCATCCTCTTCTTGTATGCATCGTGGAATTCAAACTTTATTACCCAGCAGGGTTAAACTGAACTGAAATGCACCATGGCATTTCTCTCTAAATTATTCAATCTCGAAATGACTTGATTACCTTTCTGAGTTTATGTCTTCCTTTAGCGAGCTTTCTGAACCAATGCCATTGCTCTCCATGAACAAACTTATGACACGACGCCCAATTCCAATCCCAATGCTCATAAATGTAAAATTGGAAAAAGCAAAGCTTTTCTTATAGTCCTCAGAACGCAGAGTCAGATTGAATTGACTGCTAAAACTCTAAAAGTCATCCGAGAGTGCCTTTAAACACGTGCACAACTACATGCAGCCTACTAGGTTTTACCAGGCACCACTCACTGCAACATTTTACGATTATTACTAACCTAAACTCTAGTTACTACAATTACAGTGTATTCTTTGAAGATTTGCAATTAAAACACAAACACATTTCAACTTTTATTGCTCCTTTTTATACGCTTCACCTCTTCACCCTCCCACAGCCATCTTTATACACAGTAGACCTATAGTAGCGCTGCTGTCGAGTAGTAAACATCTCGTAATTGTTGTCGACCAGGATTAGATAAGATTGTAGTAACTTGGCGAACAAGTGCGCCATAACATCTGGGATATTATATCCACACTTAGAAATACATAACGGAGGAATGTCCCTCACTTTCCTATTTACATCCTCCACGATCTTAGCTACCACTGCAAAGGAAAAAAGGCACTCGAATAAAAATTACTCCATCCAGCAACATTCCTATTGATTTACGACCGTGCTCAGCTCTTCTAAATTTGTCAGAGACGACCTATTTCTATTTAGTGAGCCTTATCCGCCGACTGTTACTTATTGCTAATCTATATCGCAATTTAAAACTAAGCGAGTACGTGTGGCATGTGAAGTAGTTTATGACCTGGCTCAAAGAATTTTCTAGGCCGCTTTCACATCACAATCACTCCCCGCTCTCTCCACACACTCATTTCCGCAAATTCCCCTGCAATGAAAATGCTATATACACTCTCTTTAAGAATCAAACTTTCAATTATTTCCCAATATCTGAATAGCATTCGACTGTGGCGTTGTAGTGGGATTTGTGGTTGCACGTGCTCTTCAGTGACGTGATTAACAATTAACTTTCAACATTCAACTTACACTTTCCTCCAACTCCAACTTCCCTTTTTCTATTCAATATTTTTTAGTTTTTCTTGTGTCTTCATTCTTCTCTATGTAGGCACTTCAACTTGCACATAACCAGCCCACGCATAATAATTCATAAGACACCAACTGAGATATTCTTTTATTTTTCCACAGAATTGCATATATATTCAGACTAGAAATATTCTTTTTCATCCACTTGGAAATGGAAATGTCTCGCCATCCAAGTACTATTTATTTATTCTAGGGAAATGAGTTGTGCGAAACAGAATTTCTCCAAGGCTGCAGTATAGAGGAATAGCTTCGTATCGCAAAAAAGTCAGAAATGACTTTCCTCCTATTCCACCTCAGCCAAAGCTTTGCAAAAGCGAAAGCATTTTCTCTTCCCAGAAAGAACATTGAATGTGCATTCATAAACATCCTCCTCTCCTTCACTTAATTTCTCTCCTCTATAATCATAGCAGTAATGAATACTCTTACTTTTATAATTCCTTTTTCCAGGGAATAGATACTTATATAGCAAGGATTGTAATACTATTGTAATTGCAACTGTAAATTAACGGATAAACATCAGCTACTATTGCCTCAATTATAAGTTTAACTATCTTCATTATGGCATCGCTCTATTTCTACTCAATGTCAAAGTGGAAAGCAACTTGCTACGTCCCGGGGAAAAGAGAAATTGTAAAATGCCCACTGACTCCTACTAAAACGAATAAAACAATATATAGTATAGTCCTACATTACATGTTGTACGAAGGTTAATGTAATCTCTTTAATTAGGATATTTCCTCATCTCGACGAGCTACAAGCGAATGACAGAACAAATAATGTAATAAAAATAACTGTCGAGTTGCAACTAAACTTGATGAACATATCCTTACAGGATGAAACACATATCTGTAGTGAGAAATAATATTAACCAGTGCATTCCAGGACGTAGACAACGTATGTTAGCTATTTAATATACTATGTCATAGCATGTTATCGCTTAGGAATTGTCCTTTAATGAGCCGTAACGGATACAAACTTTGGATTTTAAACAGACACACGAATAGCTAATTAATTCCAAACAGACATGATTCAGGAAACCACTTTTATGAATATTTATAGGAATGTTTTATTGGATAACTTGCAGATTCTATAGTTTATTCAATATTTATCTATTCATCCGATAATATTAACATTTTAATTGGCCCTGACCTTTCGCTATGATTTTTACAACGATACTTTCCATCACTTCTCTATTTCTGGTTTGGTGTAAGTTTTATAGAAAGTTAGCGTACGAAAAAAACGAAAGAGTAAGTGCTATCTGCCGGGAGAAGAATCATCTTTTGTGTTCTATATTTAGTACTAGTCTAGAGCTAGTCTCTACTTCTGAGTTTCTGAACGATGACCTTTTTAATCCCTGATTAAAAAAATTCACAAGCATAGAACAGCAGGATAATAACTTTGCTGTACGAGTAGCAGTATTGATATTGTTTATTGTCTAAAAGTTCAAAGAAATGAAGTACTAAGTCTCAGTATTAAACTGAATTTGGAAAAGGGCAAAGGAGTCTTTGATGATTAGAGCCTGACTTTGAAGTAGCCGTAGGTCAAACACCAATTCAAACTCAAAAGTCTAATCCTCTAATCAACATCACTCTCTAAAAGGCAATTGTTTCGCTAAACATACGTTTCATCTTGTTATCTAACTTGTAGCTCTTAGGATTGCCTTTTGTTCATTAATAAATACTATAAATATAAATATCTGTCTTTGAGTGCCGCAATTAGGAAGTTTAGAAGTATTATTAGCATTTTGGTTTCATAAATTCTGTTCGAATTTTAATTATAGATAGTTTTGAGAAAGAGAAAATAAAGTAGATTTGGCCGTGAGAGACAGAGAGAGTAGGAGTTGGAGGTGCAATTATTTGGGAGTGTAGTGATATGACAGGAGGGTGGGTGATAGCTATTATTTGACAATTGACGTGACGTCCAGCCGTTAAAGTGTCATCTGAGTAGAGGAGAGTGCCGTCTGTGCAGATAGCTGATAGAGAGCGGGACAGGGCGGTGAAAGACAATGGAATGAAGGGAAAGCAATTATCTAAGAGCCGTGTCGTGTATCATCAGAAGAGCTACCTCAACGTTTTTCTCGGCTCTGACGCGGCCTGATACGGACTAAGACGACAGACGGGAGGTTTAAATTCTAAAAATCAATAATAATTGGCGATGACAGTTGTGACTTTTATAAGGAAGGAGATTGGGGAATTGCTCCTTCCATATGAATCTCTCTCTCTCTCTCTCTTCTTATTAATATCTGTGCACCTTGCTAGATTTACGGGAGAATTCTTCGTGTGCCTCAAAGGAGAAGTCAGTCCTCTCCGAAAATGATGTGCTCGTTTGAGGAGAATAATTTCTGGGTGGAGGCTTGATTAAAAATTATAGTAACCGCAATGACTCAAGTGCCAGTTATTTGTGTGAGTTGGAGATTGAGAATATATGGAATGTAGGTATAGTGAGTGAGTGAGAGTGGGACTGCGTGATTGCAGGCTTTGATTGAAGAGCACGGACGGAATATAATGAATACTTAAGCAAGAACCTGGATATTGTGCATATTCCAGTGGGTTTTGGGTTAAGTGATGGGAAGGAGGACGATGGCATTTTTGGCTCATGTCATAATGCCATTTTTTATATCTTTAATGCAGAGCCATTGAAAATAACATATGAAGTGGATTTGCTCTTCTTGCATGAATTCTAATAACCAGTGCCACGGCATTGCCATTTCTAGAGAGAGAGAGAGCAAAAGTAACCAGAGCCACTCACATTCTGCCTGGGTTCGATTGCTGTCTAAAAGTGCTTTCCTTTCTCTGCGAAGAATCCAAGCCCTCCCGAAAAATTCACTTGTATTATCTTTGCTCTTCGTATTATGGCTACATCTGGATATAAGATCCTCTCACTCCCGCATCCACCACTGAAAGAGAGTGAGAGAGAGAGAGAGAGACGAGAGCTGGTAACCCGCCCGTTGCCCGCCCGACCAAACTGTTCCGTACACACACCGGGCATTTTCCATGTCAACTTGGGTTCCTCTCTTCCATTTCCGTGCATTCTTTTCAACGTAAACTTCATTCAAGAATGAGCGCATTCTTTTCAAAGCACACTCTCCAGCCTTTTCCTCCTTTTGCCAAGATATTTTTCTCGAAAAGCTTCAGCTTCAAATAAAATCCCGGACTCCACACTATGCTCCATTGAACGTGAAATGCTGGAGAGTCTCTTCTTCCAAAGACTACACTCTATATCCTCCTTGCCTAAATCCCGATGACGCTAATATAATCGTACACCCTTACATGTCCCTTCTCCTTGTCATTTCTCAGCCAAAGGAGGATTACATCTGAATGTCCTTTTTATCTAAATCATTTTGACTCGATACTAAACGTTTGAACTTCTAACGAAGACCTAATACCACCATCATTACTCTTATCTTCCTAATGGACCTATTATTGACGTAACTATTATTGTACCTATTTACCATTTCTATATTGATGAGCATTCAATGATATTCCCACAGCCTCTCCCACTATTAGCTTCAATGAAAGTGGCATAATAGTTAAATAATATTACAGATCACTATTTTCCGGACTGTTACGTTCCATGTAACCCAAATCTCTATTCAATACTCTCTTTGTGCCTCTTTACTACTCGTATCGTTCCCCAGATGCTACTATTCATGAGTAGCTCTACTATCTTTCTATGTAGGGATAGTCTATTATTAGGGATAGTCTGCTAAATCCCTAAAACTTCTAAACGATAACTGTTACAATGCAATTTATGTTGTGCACACCGTGTCCCGAAACCATGTTACTGCTACTTAGTAGGAATATGTGATAATACATACGACTAGGTCACGGTCACCAAACAATCTCATGCTTCCAGATGAGCTCCTCGTCTACAGTGGGGAAGTAACTCGTACATTTTATGCTTACGCATGCATATGCAATTAGATGAGCCTCATGTCGTACCAACGGACCAATAAACAGGTAAAAGTTAGCAAAAAAAGCTTTTCCATATCAGCACTATTCCATAAAAATTGGATTTCTCTGCAAAGGAACACTTTCTATTTCATGTTTTCCTAGCTTATTAAATTGCGCTTCGGCTATTTCCTTGTCTATGTCCTCCTTGCTAGTCGTAAACACTTTAAACAACATATTACAGTTGTTTATCTTATCAAGGATTGTTCTCACCTGTCTAAAAAGAACCTTGCCTTACTATGTCGATTTCCAAATCTACAAATAGACAAAGTGCCAACTCAAGTGTTTATATGTTTCGACGTTTGCATATGTGTTGAAAGGATTAAGTAACCTGTACGTATGTAATATTTCGTGAAGAAATAGTGACAGAAAAATTTTCATATACTTCCTCAACTTCAACTCAAGAATAAATAATCCCTAGACCAACTTAGGCAAATATTGATCGATAAATATAATATTTTGTCAAGCAACTCTAATTTAGAGTTTAAATCATGCAGCGTTATATAGTAGATACACAATTATTTTCATGGATGGGACTTATTTAGGATGTCTTTTGAAAATCTGATAATCGAAATATCTTTAACTTATGTTTGTATTCTCTAAAGCAATTACAAATCCCTTCTTCGGGCTGTTACACCTACAGAAAATCCAAGCTGGATTCATTCCAGCTAAAATATATTGTAAAATCTAATTTACCTTATTTTTGTTTCGAGTGCTTAATTTGTGTGTATGTGATGTACGCAAATTGAAATATTTTGTAGAAATAAATTTGTGAAATAATTTGAAATATTTCACAAACAATATTGTTTTCTCTTTTGCCTAAGTATGAAATAATTAAAATAAACAAATAGATAAATAGTATTTGCTTCGGTTTTAAAATGAAATAAAGTGGCTACGGGAGATTGTACATATTAACGTTGAATTTACTTAATTTGTTTGAATTAATTCAGATTTCAAACAAAAGTCGTTGAAAACAGAAATAAATGTTAGATGCTTGGTGTACGTAGTGTATGAATTGCACTAAATACAGTGGACACCCGACTCCTGTAAGATAAGTAGTTGAATACTGTATGTAGGGTGCTCTGATTTCGTAGGGGATAAAGTAGGGGATAAAGTTAAAGTAGGGGATAAAGTTGGTATTGGATTTCACTGTAATGCCAAAATAAAATAAACAAAGCCAAGGAGAAAAAGCGTTGAAGTTGAAGTCTAGCAGAATAGATATTTTGATGAAAGGACTGAGGAGAATATTGTGTCACAATAGCTATTGATTCAAAAATATAAAGTATAGGAGCGGAGAAAGGAGGCAGAAGGTTCATACGTCAGATATACATTTTTTGTTGCCTGTAAGTTATACCATTGTGTATTTCGGAAATATAGGGCTAAAGGAAGCGAAAAAATTATTTAAAGTTGCCTGAGTGAGTAGGAGATTGAAAGTAACATTCTTGACTTTATATAAAGTTTGTGCATAGCCCTGTCTAAAAAAGTCTCTTTACAATAGGGAATAAATTATGTTTTGGTTTATGAAAATTGCCTTTGACTCTTCAGCTCCAGTCCATTATATTTATGTAGTTACACGAAAGGGCGCATCTTTCTTCCACGAAGGCATGATATTATTTTATATCGGGTGACAGTTCTGTCTTCTCTATTCTGTGAGTTTTTGATTATAGAAAAGCAGAGTCAACTGAGCAACAGCATCTGTCTGTGTTTTCATGCACTGTGAATTTTTATGAGACTATTATTTTGGAAAAGTTATTACATGTGGAAACATTAAAGGTTAATAATATTATGTAGATGTAAAGGTTTCCTGGAGGAAGTTTTAACTTTGTCGTGGATTAGTGAAAGTGCGCTCACAACTCCTTTACAAAGGAATCATATGAAATTGGCAGCGCTATAAAAAACTATGCATTTGTATGCACATATATTTTGTGGAGTTGTTCAACCTCTTGTTTTTCGGACATCAAATGTACTGTTGTACCATTAAAATTATTTATGAGTCTAGCCGAAGAAAAAACTAACTGCGACATTAAGTCATTCGACACTCTCCTCATAATCTGCGAGTTAGGAGTTAGGCTTCCCTTACTTTTCCTGAAAAGAGGGAAGAGGGAACCTTCTCGATTTTCCAGTGTCTGGCTTCAGGGCTCCTGTGTTATTGTACTTGGCAGAAAAAAAGGAGCTACATTGCACAGAGAAGAGGAAAAGCCACAGCAGTGGCTCATTTTAATGGGAAAATGTTTTTGGCAAATGCAGTGGACACAGTGAAAAAATACCACCCGTGTCCCAGTGAAAAGAGCGTGTTCATGAATTTCATAGGGCAAAGTCGAAATTTATTGCCATCCGAGTCGAAATGTAATGTGTTGGTACACTTAAATAGAGAATGCTCCTCTGCTATCCCTTCAATGAAATCTATGAGCTCTTTAAATGTACGCCATGTGTTTCGAACTACTTAGGTATACAAGTGTACATGTTATTTTTGCTCTATGTCCGAGACACAGAACAGAATGCTTATGCCATGCTTTCCCAAATATAATTCATATGAGCATGCCAAATGACATACTGTAGTACTTAGGCTAAAAACGAGGGAAACGATATTTTTTCCACAGTGACATCCGATACTTCTTTACCATTAGTATACATGTGATAGAAATTTAGGACAAGTTCAATGCTCAAGATCTATTTGTAGACTTTGCAAGATTTAGCAATGAGTAGGAGTGGGAGTTATTTATGACTGTAATGAGCACATGACAAAAACTCATATTTATTATACAAAACAAAAGCGCCTAATGCATTTAAATGAGAATTTATTTAAATGAATCAAGGACTCTAGCCCAAAAACTTTCCGACAAAGTATATTATTTAAGTTTAAGTTGGATTAGAAACATGAATTGAATTCTGCAGAATTTATTAGTTCAGACCTCACACGTTTTCACTCTTTCATCATCCCAATAGAATCTGGCTAATGTGAAAATTCAACTGCACTGCAGTATTTCACATCTAATATCCCATTACATACAACATAAAGAGAATCGAATATTTCTCACTTTACAACCTTTTCCTGTTGCCGTATGCGGCCATTGTGACTCACCATTGTTAGTTTAGCCTAGCACAACTCAATTCAGCTACAAAGAAATAGCTTTTTGGACATCTCTTCAGAATTTTCAATTTAGTTTCCATTTGCTTCCATTTTGTTAATGCTCCTCCACACATCTATCATGTCCCTATAAAGCTACATTTATATATGGAGCCGTGCTACACATTTTTATTTTTCTGACTACCTTACCTCACAGATCCTAACGGCAAAGCAACCCATTTCCTAACATTAAATCTACACGAACACTGCTATTTTTCCATTGTAGGACTTATTATCTTGTTGGAAGCACAAGTGGCAACTTGTAAATTAAAATTTCATTCTATAATTCTACTTTATCTCCTCTCACGTCCAATAGCACCTACTCTATTCACCTACTTAATGGCACGTTCCCGAAAATCCACGTGTTTTTTAAATTAAATTATTTGGAGTTGTCCTAAATAAAGACATTTATAGCAAGGTACCTACTATATTTGATATCCAGATAGTTTTGCTAAATATTATATGAAACGCTATTTCCCAGCAAGCCACTGCTGCCGTACCTGAGTTTTCTTTCTCCGTTTTGAGAATTTCATATTTATTAGCTTTCCAAGAACTGTGCGAGCGTAGCCTCTGACATTTAATCATTTAATACAGTGATGTATAGAGCAAATATACAAATAAATCATGTCAGTAGGTACGTTAGGAAGATTATTTGCAGGAAGAAATAAATGGAATTAATTGCATATTTATGTCTGGGATGGATGGAGGAGGGAAGATGATAATGAAACTGATTTAGACGTTAAGCATATCTGTTTGAAGTAGTTGTGTAAAAGTGCGGGTGTTGGAATATAATGGAATGGTTGTCTATTTCAGAGCAAACTATGTTGGCAGTGAGTGGAGGGGAAGAGCAGGGGACTCCGAAAGCCTCACCGTCCAAACCGCAACTGACAGTAGCTCTCTCATCACATTCCAATAACCAACTGACCGGGAATTCGACTTCATGTTTTACTTCATCATTCCGGAGATACCGACACTACCATAATAACACAAAGAGGAATTCCTTGCCTCAGTTCTCAACGACAGAAGAAATAAATAGTCAAGCAAATAGTCAAACGATTCAGCAAGAATCCTCTCGCTTGAATCACGCCTCTCCACTAATAACCTCTCAACATCATCATATCCACTCTGTCCGTTTGCGACCGCAGACAAACATCACAACTAGCGGCAATATGCCCGGCCTCCGACGATGCAACGTGGGAAAGTCGCTGAAGAGGAAGAAGCGCGTGATTCAAATGTTGGGATGCGTTGTGGCAGAATTCTTTGTGTGCTGGACGCCCTTGTATGTGATGAATACTTGGTACCTGTTCAGTCCGACGGAAGTCTACGATATGATCGGCCCCCTGGGGGTCTCTCTCATACAACTCCTGGCCTACATGTCCTCCTGCTCTAATCCAATCACCTACTGTTTTATGAACAGAGGATTCAGAATTGCGTTCTGCAGAGTTTTTGGCTGCCATTGTGGAGCCAGTCTTAATTCCCGGTCCGCATCCCATCGAAACGACTCCCTCAGACTCACAAGAAATAGAAGTCTCTACAGTGCCACTTACAATAAAGCCTCAGATGATGTATAAGGCAATCGTTCAAAAAATCACTCAACTTTGTAATTGTGTTACTATGCCAACTCCTTTGCTATCATTTTCATATACGGGACTAAAATTATTATATTATCCATGGAATTGTACATGTCTAGTCTCATCATCATAATATTATATCAATGTAACTCTTTCATGACTCCTGGATAAATATCAAAACACAACCGCTGCATATATTTACAAGCTGTTTATCAAGGAATCTACTAAAATAAATCATAAATACTAAGACATATTATTTCTATGTTATGTAACTACGTCTGCCGCATCAAAATATGTCCTGGTAGATATAGGTATTAAGTAGCTACTGAATTTCTTTAAGAAAAACGAAATGTTATCTGTCTTAAAGTTTCGTAACCGTAATGTCTGCGTAATGACGACATAAGTGCAGTGGTTATTGATACTATACCATATTCTCAGTTTTCTTGTAATGTTAGTCGTCTTGCAAATAAAATGCAGAGTAAAAAGAATATCATTATTCTTCAATTTGCTAATCTTTTGTTAAGATCCAGTGTTCATTGTGATCAGTCTTCAAATTGTAAACTTTATCCATGCTATGGGACATTCGCAATGTCTGTCAACATCCCTTCTTTTGTAAAAATGCTTTGTTCAATCACTTAAGTAACCTTTCCCAATTCATACACATCTGTCTTTCTTTGTTCAACAGTTTCTAGTAACCTATTCATATTCATAATACAAAACAGATATTTACTAGAACGTAAGTTGAAACATGGCATGACGTGTAGGTACCTATAAAGTCTTAATACTTGATCGCTGTGTAAATATTGTATGTAAAGTGAGTGTAACCAGTTTTTATTAGCATTGTATGCTGTAAAAACGACCATGTATTTGTGACACAATTATTAATTTATTAATCATAACTAATGAAACACGTCACAATCAATCTCAAGTTTAAAGGCTGTAGTGTCACGGCGGGTTACACCCCATCGTCAACGTATGCAGTTGGCCTACTGCTTGCCATTTTCCCCAACTCTGATATGTTATTTACTGGAGCACAAAATATGTAAATTGCTGCTTGTACCTTTGCAAAACTTAGAAACATTGTGTGTATATTATTAACTCGAATCGTACTAACTCATAAACCTTGTAACAGCTAATGTCTGTCTAAAGTCGCTTCTAGTACCTACTGAATGTCATGACATGGTTTAATGCTACATGTTTTTCAATTGTATTTTAGCTAGAGGCTATATGGAATCATATTTGTAAGAATATGAAGCGTTTTGTCATAATTGTACCTTTTATATTGTAACAATGTGCTTATGATCATGGTGCTCATACAAAACGTGTTTACGCTGAATTTATTATGTAAGTTATGTAAGTATACAGTGTTTACCGTTGTTGGAAATCTTCTTTAAAATTAAAACTACATAAAATAACTCATTTATATCAGTGTTTATAAATAAATTACGGATTCAATGTACTCGAATGTCGAAAAATATTCCCATTTCAACTCTGCTCTTTATTTCCCATCAGTTTTGACACAAGTGATGTAGTTCCAGTTTTTACATTTCACCAGGACCAAAGTAAAACTGGGAAGGATGTTTATTTATTGGAAGGAAAATATGTCACGTTTCAGCTATTTTCCTATGTACTCTAGATTTGTGATTGTTAATAAATATGGTAGTTTTGGAAAGAATGTCAATATAACCTGTATCGCATGAACATATTATTCTGTGTTAACTCAGTACAAATTTGGTGATCAACAGTATTTTTGCCGTGACCTTTCCACAGCCGAATTGTCATACTGGAGTGGGTCACGGTAAATTCCCTTGTGATTTTTGTATAATAAATTTTGCTTGACGCTA
>JAAAYG020058145.1:0-10252 GCA_009936455.2 Tomocerus minor
ATTTAAATAGAAAGGATACACTTACACGCAATAATGACGAAAATCACATAATTCTGAGTACTCAAACTCAAACCATTATGAGCAAATGCTGTACAATGTACAATCGAAATATACAATGGTGGAAGTCTATGTTGTAAAATGCAAAATAGCTGAAAAATAAGTAGGAATATTAATAAGCTGTGTCAAGGACAAATGTAACTAAGAGGGGCACAATATTTCTATGCTGTTCTAGTCTTTCCGTTGGTGTGACGTACAAGCTATACCCAAATGTTTCGATAAATATTTGAAGGCTAATAACTAGAGAACCATCTGCATTAAACCAAGTGAATTGTGAAGCAGCTGAGATTCCAACGTAAAGATTGAGTGTGTGACAAGTACAGATTAGTTTATATTAACGATAAGAAACAATAGTTGCCACAACTTTTCAAAATGATAAAATCGGTTGTTAGATTTTTTTAAATGTTTTTTTTTAAATTTAAATTCGTAACTTTAGTTGAAAACAAATCTTTATGTGTTAGGTGGAAGTAGAAAAGATTATAATTTTACCATGTCTAGCCTTGATGTTTTCAAACAAAATTTTATGAAATAAACTTGGAGTAATTTGCTCATGTAAACAAAGAATTATCCCCTAAAGGGGAAGAGGCAGTCCAATGTGGACAATAGGAACAGATGATCATTTTTTGACCTCTTTTAAGCACATGTCCATTTTTGAAGGATACTGAAGGACCTGTTCTTCAGTTTTTTAATAGTTCAGTATCAGAGATACACAGATAGACATGCAGATAGATTGAATGAAACACATACATAAAAAGATAGATAGACACACAGATAGATAAATGCGTACCATAAAAAAGCCTAACTGCTGATAGGTTGCTCTCATCTTAATAATGATGAACATTAAAAGCACGCAATATAATTATTAGCATGTATTGCTTTTGCAATATCAGAAACATTTTCATATAAATAGCAAGTCCTAAATTTAAATCGATCTAGTACACGATCCAGAAGCTAACCTTCCTGTTCACCAGATCAGTAGAAATCAATCAGCAAATATGAAGACTGTCGCCGTGACTTTATTGGGACTTAGTGTCATCCTTGCTTTGACCAGCACTGCTCAGGTTGGTTCTTTCGTTTATGGACCTTAATATTATTATTGCTTCTTATACTTCAGGTTAGATTTGCAAAAAAAATACAAAAATATACACCCCTCTAGTAATAAAAATTAGCACGTTGTTTACTATTTAATTTGTATATATACATATTTGTAATTATATAAATATTATATATATATATAATGTAATATACTAATATTATATACTAATATTAATATTCTATATATATAAATATATACATATATATATATAATATTAGTATTTTATTTATATTTATATTTATTTATTTTAACCTTCCAGGCTGGAAAAGGAAAAATGATGCCATGCAAAAAATACATGAAGGAGCCAACTGAAGAACAGAAGACAATGTTCAAGGAATGTTGGGGCAAGAAGGCCGAAGGTGCTGACGGAGATGAAGATAAGGCAGAGAAAATGAAGAAGTTTACTGTATGTGGCAAACAGTTTTTTTGCAATCAGCACCTAAAATATTTATCGTTTTAAGCAGGAAAATAATGAACTTTTGAATTATTTTTTAGAAAATGGGAATATGCATACTCGAGAAAACAAAAATCGTAAGATTACTTTTTGACATGTTTTATACTTTTTGCAGTTTGCAGGAACTTCGACAAATAAAAATAATAATTTAATCATTTAATATTGTTCTTAGTTGGTAGATAATAAATTTAATATCGAGAACTTCAACGCTGGAATTGATGCCGGATTTACCGATACTGACAAGGCTGCCCTACTCAAGAAGGAAACAGCCGCATGTGTCTCTGATGCTAGTAAGATATTTAAAAATCAATTCACAACTTTCTGCTTTAAAATATTAAAAACTTAATTTTGCGGAAGATGTTAATTTTAATAGGTACTTTTCGACGATTATTTTTCGAGACACTATAATTGCGTAAAATAATTAAATTTACAGGCAAAGAGTACAAGACAGATGAAGATCAGGCAGCTCTTTTGCAATGCATCCGCAAGGCCAAGCACACGGTAATTTAATAAAAAACTTAACTCTTTAAATAGGTATTCAAAAAAATAACAGGTGTTTGTAATGGTGACCCTTCATAAAACACCTTTTTGTTTTTAATATATTATACCATTTATACCTAATATATTTTAACATATCTTGTTATTATTCAGGCTTGCAAGGATGGCGACGAAGCTGATGCTTAAAATAATCACATTTTAAAATTCGTGAACATAAATTTAACAAAATAAATATCATACAAAAATAAATCAACTTCCTGTAATTAAGTTACAACTGTCATCTCTGTTAAACATTCAATTCGCCTTTAATAAACCTACGATAAAAATGATAATAAATAATAAAAATTGTATAAGAAACAAAGTATTTTTATCATCGCATTATAATTACTTTTATACAGAGACATTCACTATAGAATATTTAAATGAAAATTGCCAACATTGTGATTGTTTCACTGCTCCAACATAAGATGTATCCTATAATAGATTATTTCCTTTAAATACTACATTATAATAGTGTGTAAAAAATTATTTAAAGAAAATATCTCATTTTTCAAAGTGTTCAAAAGTTAATCATAGTTTAGTGTTGCCAGTGGACCTATCACTGACAAAACTGCCAGTGAATCTTCATCCAAATGACCACATTTTTTAACTGGATCATCCCATGACATTGAGATGGCATGCACAAAGTCGTCGGAATGCTCATCCGTTCAAAAGATTTCGATATCGTGTTCAGACATATCAGTAGCTGATGTATAGGATAGGAACGGACAGATACATCCTATACGCAGATAACAATCGTTGCTCTGAATGAACATTCTGATCTGAAAATCTGAACTGAATGACGATGAAAATTGAAAACACGCAATTATTAGTGTGTATTGTAATAACAGAAAACATTTTCATATAAATATATAGTCATAAATTCATATCTACAAAGCTGAGCAAATATTATGAAGTCTGTCACGGCGGGTTTATTGGGACTTTGTGTCATCCTTGTTTTTCAAAATTCTGTTATAATCCGTGTAAATTCAATTTTAAGAACTTCTTTAATTTATTCATTAATGTTTTTATGAAGGGATGAATGCAAAGAAACATTTAAAATTGAAATTCATGAACGTTTATATTTAATGAAACTTTTTTGAGTTGTTTGCAGGCTAAACATGTACATAAAGGGACAAAAGGGGGAATAACATTACTGGGATTAGTGTGCAGGGAATACATGGAGGATCCAACTGAAGAACAGAAAAAAATGTTTGATGATTGCTGGGATTGGGAAGGAAAGTCTACACAGACCGAAAACAGTATTGACAATAAGGAAGACAAAATGACTAAGACGAAACTGATGAATGTATGCACTATATGTAACTATATATATATATATATATACTAACTATGTATACATTTTTTCAGTGTTGGCAATTAAGCATACACTAAAAACTAAAACCGTCAATACAGGATGGATAATTTAAGAAAATAATGGAATTATGAATTGTTTTTAGAAAATTACCAAATGCTTGCTCAAGAAAACAAAAATCGTAAGATTTCTATTATAGCCTGAATGAAATTAGCCGGGGAAAAGGAAATTAATTATTCAATATTGTTTTCAGCTGGTCGACAATAAATTTAAAATCGAAAATTTCAACGCTGATATTGATTTCCAATTTAGTGATGGCACGAAAGGTGCCCTTGTCAAGAAGGAAGCAGCTGCTTGTGTCCCTGATCCCAGTAAGACATTGTCGTTAAAATTAAAATTAACAATTTCTGTTTCTAAATAAAAAATAATTTCTTGTGTCTTCCTTGCCATTTTGTTTTGTGTGGCAATGTCAATACAGAATTATTGTGTAAAATAATAATTTGCAGACAAGGAGTATAAAACAGACGAAGAGAATGTAACTCTTATGAAATGCATAATGAAAACATTTGACACGGTAGGTTCCTTGATAAATAAACAAGCTACCCCCGTTAAATAGATGAAAATAAGTTTATTAGTGGTCATTTCACAGTTTTTTATTTCTTATCATTTTAGAGTTGCAAGGACGCGGACAGCTAATTTAAGGGAACACTTTTCAATATTATCCATATAATCCATTTAAAGAAATAAATAATTAATTATGCAAATATAAAAAACTATTCTAAAAAATCGTCTTAAATTATTTGCGATATTGCACTTCGAATGAGCTATGCCAAAATACTTCTTGACACATATCCAATAATTATCTTAAGGAGATAAGGAAGGTTAACAGGATTTCCATTCTGATTCAAGGAAACGGCTTAATCCGTTAATTAATTAATGAAGAGAAATGAAACAAACAATTTTGAAATCTGCTCATATTTTTCTAGGGCACAGGCCTCTAATATTTTCAAAAATAAAATTGTCTACAGGAATAGCATGCTAACTAGATCAGTAGAAGTCAACCACAGAACAAAAATGATGTCTATCTCCTTTACTATTGATACTTTGGGTTATCCTTTCTTTAACCTCCAGTAAAATCGTATTTAATTTTTGCCCCTGTACACTACATTATGCCTTATACTGATATAAATCCCATTATAATATAAAATATAAATAAATAATCGTATTAACTTGGAAATTAATTTTTTAAGGGCTTCCAGAATCTATTGATATATTTTTGTGAAGCATAGAACTTATAACTAAAATCGTATTATTTTGTAATAATTGCTTTCCAGGCTGGAGAGCACATAAATAGGGCACAATATATACTGCCATGAAAAAAGTACAGGAAGAAGTTATATAGAGTTAAACTTTAATTTTTATGGACTCCCGCAAACCTCCTTGGTTTATTCTTGTTTCCCATCTCCTACCTCTCCCATTGCTTGGTGGAGGTTTGGAGTTTGCATGGTGCTTTGTCAGATCCCAGTTCGTAATCTTTTACATGGTACAGAAAATTGAAATTTCGATAACTAAGCCACTAATTGCCCTAATGAGTTGATTTTTGCTTTGTTTCGTGGGTATCAGTGAAATCTACAATTTGAGTCAAAATTTGAATATTTCGTGCAATAAGTAATTTATTTATTAGATTAATTATTTTTGTTCGTCCCCGAACCATTTTACATGGATAGGATAGGCATCAAATCGGCACAATTTTTTTAAAATATCAGTGGTCATTCAAGGGCAATGTGCGCACTTCCAAAGTTATTTTGCGGGTCCCCATTTGAGCACAATCGCCCAATTTGCACTCCTGAACGGCAATTATAGGAATGTTCTGTAAGTATATACCTCACTAATTACTCCTTTTAAACTGACGTTAACAGAAATTGGTGCAATCAAAAGTGACTAATAGAGGTAGAGATATATTTAACGATTAATACACAATACATACATGACTAAAATGTCATAGTTCTCAGAAATCAAATCGTATTAAATGTTATTAAAATTGCATAATCTGTTGTACGTAAACGTTATAATCAGATCACATCGTACCTATTATGTCTTCAAATGTATGTGAGCTTTTCCTTAGTGTTTAATTTGTAATTTAATGTTATTTAATTTCTTTCTATGAAATCATGGCTGTCTATTGTACTCTAATTTTTTTGCTGTCGAGTGAGATGCGTTCTTTGAATGTATCTCGGTCATACATTGGAAACCAGTTACAGTTGCATGAAGTATGAAGTAGCTGTTATTATATTGGTGTCTGACAATAAAGCACTTACATTACATTACATGAGTATTCTGTACAATGTACAATCAAAATATACAATGGCAATTTATTGTATTAAAATGCAATGTAACTAAAAAATGAAAATGAAATCTAATATTAAGCCCTGTCAAGACAAATGTAACTAAGAGGGGCACAATATTTCTATGCCATTTTGGTCATTCCGTTGTTTCAACATGAGATAATGGAAAAATAATGGCTACAACATTTCAAAATGACAGAATCGGTTGTTAGAATTATTTTTCAAATGTTTTTTTAATATAAATTCAAATATTTGAAAAATGTAAAAATTGAAAACAAATCAACATGATTAGGTAGAAGTAGAAAATATTATAATTTTACCATATCTTGATATTTTCAAACAAAATTTATATTTATATTTTATATATTTTATGTAATTTCCCTCATGTAAATAAAGAATTACATTCCCCAAAGGGTAAGGGTCAGCCCGATGTGACCAATAGGAACACTGGATTTTTTTGACCTCTGAAAAGCAGATGACCATTTTCGAAAGATCACAATTTGTTCTTCAGTTTTTCAATATCACGGATAGACAGATAGACACGCGGATAGATTGAATGAAACATAGACATGAAGATAGATACACAGATAGATAAACACATCACATAAAAAAGCCAAAATTATAATAGGATACGCTCATTCTAATAATGATGAAAATTAAAAGCACGCAATTGTATTATTAGTATGTATTGTAATAGCAGGAATATTTTTCGTATAAAGAGCAAGTCCGAAATTTAAATCGATCTATTACACGATCCAGAAGCTAACCTTCCTGTTCACCAGATCAGTAGAAATCAGCCAGCAAATATGAAGACTATCGCCGTGACTTTATTGGGACTCAGTGTCATCCTTGCTTTGACCAGCACTGTTAAGGTTCGTTATTTTATTTCTGTACATTAATATTATTATTGCTTCTTATACTTAGTTGGATTTTCAAAATAAATATATGTAATAAAATACATGTACCAACCCTCTCTAGTATAAAAAATAAAATTTAGCTCTTTATTTACCATAAGTTATATCTAAATTTAATTTACATATATAATATATTTATATCAATTTATATATATACATATTTGTATTTATATATATAATATATTTATATCAATTTATATGTATACATATTTGTATTTATATATATAATATATTTATATCAATTTATATATATATACCTACATTTGCATTTATATTTAATTTATATATATAATATATTTAATTAATTAATATATAATTAATTTAGATATATTTGAATTTTAATATATAAAATACATTTATATTTCTTTATTTTAACCTTTCAGGCTGGACATGGAAAGATGACATGCAAAAAATACATGAAGGAGCCAACTGAAGAGCAGAAGACAATGTTCAAGGAATGTTGGGGCAAGAAGGCTGAAGGTGCCGACGGAGATGAAGATAAGGCAGAGAAAATGAAGATGGGTGTAGTATGTGGCAAACTTTCCGTTTTTGCAATAAGCACACGACACAGCACTCTAAATCACAAAATGCTTACCATTTAAACAAGAAAATAATGAACTTTTGAATTATTTTTAGAAAATGGGAATATGCGTACTCGAGAAAACAAAAATCGTAAGATTACTTTTTGACGTGTTTTATACTTTTTGCAGTTTGCAGGAACTTCGACAAATAAAAATAATAACTTAATCATTTAATATTGTTCTCAGTTGGTAGATAATAAGTTTCATGTCGAGAACTTCAACGCTGGAATTGATGCCGGATTTACCGATGCTGACAAGGCTGCCCTTGTCAAGAAGGAAACAGCCGCATGTGCCGCTGATGCCAGTAAGATATTTAGAAATTAATTCACAAGTTACTGTTTTAAAATATCAAAAACTTATTTTTACGAAAAATATTGATTTTAAAATTTTTCGAAGAATATTTTTTGAGACACTATAATTGCAAAAAAAAATTAATTTACAGGCAAAGAGTACAAGACAGATGAAGATCAGGCAGCTCTTTTGAAATGCATTCACAAGGCCCAGCAGACGGTAATTTAACTACGAAAAACTTATATCGTTATACTCAAAAAAATTAGCAGATTTTTTGTAATGCTCATATAATGGTTCGATTTACAAAACACCTTCATGTTTTAATATATTATTATTTTGCTATTATTTAGGCTTGCAAGGGTGGCGACTAAGCTGCTGCTTAAATTACTTTTAATTATTCGTGGACATCAATTTAACAAAATCAATATCATACAAAACTAAATAAACTTATTGTAAATGCGTTTCAACATTCGAATCACATGAATAAACATCCGATAAAAATGACAATAATAAAAATTACATAAGAAACAAGGTAATTTTATCATTGCATTATAATGATTTTAATACAGAGGCATTCACTATACAGATTAATGGAAATTGCCAATATTGTCATGGTATCACTGTACCAACATTGGCCAACAAACATACGATTAATCCTACCGCGTATTAATTCCTTTAAGGAGGGGTTGTACTTTGCGAAATCCTGACTTAAGCAAAACGACTTAGAGGAGAGCAATGAGACGCACATTTTCGAAATTGCCCCATAATTTTTGATAGCACAATAACCAACATTTTCAAAATAATTCCATATTAAAAAAATTGGGAATCTGTGAAGTGGGAATAATTCATTGAGTAAATGTATTTTGAATTTTCCCGTGTACTCAGAAGAAGATAGTTGTGATCCTCAGTTCATGGTGCACTAGAGTTTTTTCTCTACCTTTTTGATATTTTTTGCAAAAAAGAAAAAATCTCACTTTTGAATGCGTTCAAAAGTTATCGTGTCCCGTTGTCAGTACCCTATGAACCCGTCATCCCAATGACCACATTTTTGAACTGGATCATCCCATTGACATTCAGATGACATACAGAAAGTTGGAATGTTCTACATACATATCCGTTTAAAAGATATCGATATCGTGTTCAGACAGTTCGGGGACGGATGTACGAACAGACAGATGTGTCTACATTCTATACGCAGACAATAATCGCTACCAGGACATGAAAAGGGCAACTTTTTGACTTTTTGCGGTACGAACAATCTAGGTTATAGGTTTTTTCAACAAACGTAGCAGTCATATTCCATACTAAATGAAAAATGTAAGGGCATGCATGGGAAACAACAATTAGCAATACATTATTGACTGAAATCGAAATTCAAAATACAGTAACAATTGGAGATTTAGTTCTTTGAACATTACAGATGGCAGTGGCCACTGCAAAAAGTCAAAAAGGCGCCGTTTTGCATTTTTCCTACCAAAAAGGCAGCCTTTGTCATCTTCTCTATTTTCATCACTGAACCTTCTGATCTGAACTGAAGAACGATGTTTGAAAGCACGCAATTATTAGTGCGTATTGTAATAGTAGAAACATTTTTCATATAAATAGCAAGTCCGAAATTTAAGTGGAACTAGTACAAGTAGTACACGATACAGAAGCTAACCCTTCCTGTTCATTATAATATTAATAGAAATCATTCGGCAAATATGAAAACCATCGCCGTCACTTTATTGCGACTTAGTGTCATCCTTGTTTTGACAAGCACGGTTCGTTCTTTTATTGTATACTAGAAATAGACCCGTCCTTCGGATGGCATGATCAATAAACCCTTTGTAGTAACAAATTTCAAAATTAAAAAAAAAATTGATTCATTTTGAAAAAAAATGCTTAATAGAATAAATTTACGCTATTCGGCACATTGTTTTTAGTAATTGCC
Source organism: Tomocerus minor (assembly GCA_009936455.2). Lineage (NCBI taxonomy): Eukaryota > Metazoa > Arthropoda > Collembola > Entomobryomorpha > Tomoceridae > Tomocerus > Tomocerus minor. The sequence goes on from JAAAYG020058145.1 coordinate 9,524, forward strand.
ATCCCCCTCCCTTAAAAATAAGTACTCATAACCCCTCCTTAAAGCAGTTTTAGCTCGCCCTAGGAGAGCTTATGGAATCACACATTCTGTCCGTACGTACGAACGTCCGTCTGTTAGCACGATAACTCTCGAACGCATGAACGGAGGTTGACCAAACTATGCATAAACATTGCATATGGGCCCGTGACGAACCCTATTCAAAATGGGCGCAATCGGTCCACTCGTTACCGAGATAACGCGCGCTCACTTTTTGTTCATTTTAATAGTCAATAAAAAGGTACACAAAAATATTAAATATAAAATATAAAATATATAAAATATATAAAATTTTATATAAAATATAAAATATTAAAAAGGTACACAAAAATATCTATTATGCTTCTAATAATTGTTTGATGGGTATTATAAAAATATTGATACCGCTTCTACCTAAAATTGACTTTTATAGTGAAAGAAATTGTTATGGAAATCTAAGCGCTTCTATGTATCCATAATTTCATATTACTTCCAATAAATGTTACATATTTTGAGGGCATAAAATATTGATTACTGCTTCAATTATAATTAATGATAACTAAATATTAGAAAGTGCTCTAAAATATTAGTTACTGCTATAAAATATCAGAAACTGGTATAAAATATCAGAAACTGGTATAAAATATCAGAAACTGGTATAAAATATCAGAAACTGGTATAAAATATCAGAAACTGGTATAAAATATTAGAAAA
>JAAAYG020058167.1:0-10247 GCA_009936455.2 Tomocerus minor
GTTCAAAAACTTCCTATTTCGTAACCATAGTCTATAATTGATTTAATTTGCCTAATTACTAATAATTATTAGATACGGCATTGGCAAAGACGTCTATAACCAATTAAGTGCTATATATTTTACGGTTAGAGAATTAAAGTTATTATTACGCGACGCGACCGAAATTTTAACGTCACAAATTAAACAGTGGTTTCTATTTACCTTGAGCTTCCCGTTTCTACCAGATCCAGTCTCCAGTGGCGGAATTTTCTTCGTAAAATAATCAGTATTAACTAGGTATCTCACTTCCCTTAATCAGATTAGTTCTTCCTATGTAGTGAAAGGACTGACAGGAACAAATTAGCTTTCCTTCTCCAATTTGTCCTTTACATATTTTACGGACTGTCCCTAGTCCATATATTCATGAAACGTGCTGTCTAATATAGCGACGCAAAGAGCCGTTCTTAACGCATAGATGTTTAATGCGCATTAGTTAAATCTTTAGGCAGGACACACTACAATGCACTAAGCACTGTCACTCTTTAATTCAAGTTGGCAGTAGCTTGTATAATTCTGTTAAGTGAAGTCAGAATTGAAAATGTAGGCTATCTGAATTTCAAATGAAGACCTAAAACTATTAGGGAATGTAATAAAGCTCTTAAAATGTGTATACCAATTGGTAATTAAATAAAAATTATAGAAACAGTGTTTTTGTTTTTATATAGCGGTAATTTTGATTGCATAGAAGCATTAAGATTTTCGTAAGAATTGACTGCACTATTAACTTCAATGTTAAGTAGAAGCAGTATCACAATTTTTAAACTATCTGACTAACAATTTATTAGAAGCACTGAAGCGCAATAGCTATTTTGAAGTTGTGTTAGGCGAATGGCCCCAGGATAACTGGACCCTAGGACAACTGGCTCAAATGGGTGGAGCAAACATGCTAACAAACTTAACCTAAAGAAACATAGCTCCTCCTCTTTATAGGGCCAGTTGTCCTAGGGGCCAGTTGTCCTGGGGCCAGTTCGCCAGACACGGTTGTCTTGATTTTGTTAGTCTTCGTTCCTTTGGTAATAAAAGGAAATTGACAATTGATTTAGGAGGTGAGGATGCAATTTAAATTGAGCAATACTATTAGGTTTAATGAAATCTAATTGACAACGGAATGTTAGCACTGGAGTGAAAGCATTGGAGTGAAAGTCCCAAATCAAAATTGCATTCCATATTGTAGAATTGATGTCATAGTCACCTACGCTGCAATCATTTGTATTAGCACCCAGCAGTAAAGAATGTTTTTAATTTGAAACTAACAATGGTTGGGACAGAAATGATCTCTCGTTTGTGATATAATGAATGGCGTTACTTATCCTATAATGTTGTCAGATTATATGAAATTACTCACTGGATGTAACGATACTAGGAAAGACCCAAGGAAAAGATTTTCTCTCTTATTCCCTTTTGTGTGGATGTGTTCAAAGGGTAAAGGAAAGATAGAACTTTCAAGTAGCGACATGCTGCTTGTGTCAGTATATAGGTAAGTACCTACTGTTCAAATCATAGCCTTCAAGAAAAAAGGCAGCTTTTTATGACTTTCACCACTGGTTAAACTTGCATGGCATTGAATTGTAAAACATGTGAGTATAGTACTGATGGTTCTTGGGAACCGTGGGAAATTAAGTCCTCAGCTAGCAATCAGGGCTGCAGCCAGAAAAATATATTTTAGGGTGTCACACCGATATATATATATTAGAAATTGTATATTTTTTGCCTTTTGAGATAAAATTTTTTCGTTTTCTTCGATTTCGATGGGAGGGGGGTAGTCCCGCATCCTGGTGGCCCCCCTGGCTACGGTCTTGCTAGCAATTCAAAAAGAAACTCCTTAATATAAAAATAGATCGATCAATGGCTCAGGTCAAGTAAAATAAATACTCAATTACCAGACAACCAAGCTGACATAAAAATTGAAGACATAATTAGATAGCCAACTTCAACATTACGATATTTCTTTTTCGTCGAAAGCTCGTGGATAGGTACCGATATGCTGTCAATACTTACATTCTCTTATTTGTCAAAACAAGTTTTAAAATGGTTGGCATTTTATCCATCCTCTTTAGTGTAAGCGTAGATTGAAGTTTCAATTGCTGGCAACTTGGAGCATATCTTAAAACTTTAATGAAATGCCTCTTAATGAAGCTCCTTTGAAATGTATTGTATTGTATGCTTCATAGATACAATGTACCTGTCGCTCTTACTAAACTACTCCTTAATTACACCAACCTAAAATTTCGCTTTGTTTGCTTTTCTGTGACTTTCATAATCAAATATAAACTTCTAAGTCAGAACACTAACGAAGCTCAAGACATTCCTTATCACTTAATTTCTACAATTTAATTATGCAAGTCATCTTTAATATTTTTTGAAAAAACACTAAGGATATAATGTAAAATTTATGATCAGTAAGATACCTACTGAATGCTAAAAGAAAATCTATGCATAAACAGGGAAAGCCTACAGGAACTGAAAGTAAAACAGAAAAGGGAAAGTAGGCCTTGAATTATGATATCCACGACACATTTACTTCACTGCAATATCAACAAGTGTTCATTTTTTTAATGTGGTTAAGTTTACGGGTTGTGTTTGTGTTGTGTGGGATAATAATGGATGGGAGAATGTGCCTACTCATGTGACTCGTGTGACCTTTTCCACTTCTTTTGTCTCCTGTTCCTACTTTTTACGTCCTCTACTAACAAAAATCACAATATTAAGGGTGCCTCAATGATAGACAGCACCTGCTCGAAAAATATTACTACATGCCCCCGAGTAATAAATAAGTATTAATGTAGAAGTCAATAAAAGTTAGCACCGGAATGGTAGTATTTATTTAGCAGCACGCTGTAGTCAACTATTCGGCGTCTACATGGATAGGTATGGCAATTAGGCAAAAGCCGTCTTTCTCCAGTTTGGAGCAACCGATTTGGAAATATAATATCTCAAAAAATTGAGCTCACCTGTTCCGAGGACAAGTCATGACTGAGGGATTTTCTTTAACTAATCAAACAACGGAGAAACAAATACTTTTGTCCAAACTACATGCATTTTTACCATTCCACAAATATTTATCGCAATTATTGTCGATACTAACCAAGAAATATGCAAGACTGCACTGGAAAATAATATTCATCGAATGTAATGATATTTTGGGCTACTTTTACATTAGTTACTTGCACCCAAAAAAATACTACATTTTTTTCATAAATGCATAAGCATTGCATTTGATTGTGTGTTTATACCTGAGCCTCCATACGGGATCATTCCAAACAATTTCAGTGAAAGCTGTTAAAGTTTAGGGGTGACATATCATGTTGGTTTGCGTGGGAATTTTTTCGGACCAAATTGAGATTAAAATTCGGACTCGATGTTCAAAAGATGGGAGGCCAAAGGTATTTTTGCAGCCACTTTGAAATTGAGAGTCAATGAATCCCCGAATTGCTAGCTATTTGTTATTTCGACTAAATTGATATCGAAGAACTGAATTATTTTAGAAGACTAGTCAATGACTGTTTGACCCGTGATTGTCCGAATCAGAAGAAATGCCTAGGGCACTAACGGACAAAATGACAAAAATATTGTCAATACATTTAGTTGCTTGGTCTATATCTGATTCTGAGCTGATTCTTTGCTATCGTACTACAGGTTACAGCTAAATGTGGGAAATAATCCCAAATAGCAAGTAGTTTCTGTTGCTCCCCGTCGATTTTCCAATTCAATGTAGACAAAGAACCTTTTGAGGAATGCACGGCTGAGTAAATACAGTTGGATAATCCGAAGAAGTGTCTCGAAGGAATACATCATGTGTCCATTTCATAAACTACTCATTGAATTATAAAATAAGCGTTGTGAAAGGGGAAAAACGTGAATGAAATTCCAATATTAAAGCTATGTTTACCTACAGAAAAGTGTAGTATTCGTATGTATGTTGTATATACATAATGTGCATACTGTGTCCCTCGGCAGAGAAATATTGAAAGTTTTTGCCATACAATGGGCATATAGCCATTATCTATTTGAAGCATATTGAATGAATGGCTATATAAAGAAACGTAGGCAATAACACGTGCTGCACTTGCAACACTAAGTTTGCTAAAGTGTTTTAAAGCTCGATAGCATTGAAGTTTATTTGACTATAGTGTCTTGTCCTAACTTCAAAGAAATGTCAATTTGCCAGCTAAAAGATTTTTGGAAAGCTGAGTACAGTAAAAGAAATAGTAAATATTGGAAGTCCGAGAAAGGTTACTCCTCATTCACAAAGACATTTCCTTCGTTCACAGCTTTTCCCTCGTCGCCAAGAGAAATCTGCGCCTATCTCTAGCTATAGAGCATTGGGGATAGTCCAAGTTGCGATAAAAATGGGTTTAAGCTGTTGAAGTTGAAGATAGCATTTAGGTGCACTAACTGCATTATTTTCTGACAATAACCTTTTCTGGGATCCAAAATTGGAAGCAGTAATACATGGCAGAGAAGTTTCACGCTGAGAGATAGTGAAATATGTTGTGTGATCTGATAGAGTAATATCTGTTGTGTTCTGACAGAGTTCCGTGGACGTGAGATCTAAAATAAATGTGTTCATTGCAGGTTTGCATCGTGCAGAAGAAAGACACAGGTCAAATGTACGCGATGAAGTACATGAGTAAGTCAGCGTGTCTTGAGAGAGATGCCTTGCGTAATGTTTTGAGAGAAATCGAAATTCTCACTCAGTTGGATCACCCTTTTCTGGTCAATCTCTGGTTCTCCTTTCACGGTGAGTCAAATCGTTTGTTTGCTTTCCTTTCCTCTTTCTTCCTTTTTGTTTTATAGATATTTATATGTAGACCCTAAATGCACTTTCCCTCAGCAAATCTGCGACTCCTTTCTATTTCAAAGCAATAAAAGGAAACTAGCGCGTCAGTAATTTGTAAACCACTATCAATGATCACGATTCCAATGCATAGTGCACCAAAGATGCTTCCATAATAACAGAAGCCACATAATATCCTATTATCTAAGACTACAATGCTGTCATGTATAGGGACTGAAGGAGATTTTCTTCATTACATAAGACTTTTACTCTCTTCTTACAATTACCGTACACATTTGCTAAAGTAGCTCCAGTTGACTCCCCATTATAATCAGTAGAATATTCCTTGCAATTTCTACTTTCTCCGTCCCTACATTTAATAACACAGATGCTTTGTGCTAAATGTCTACAAGACACTATTCCCACAATGAGCTAGAAGGGTCGTAGGCAGAGAATAGCTCTTTCCTTCAATGCTATGTCATTGTTAAAGGAAAGGATGTGAAAGAGTGGAGAAAGGAGAAAGCACGAGTTCACGAATCTAGAAATACACAACCATTACATACATAGTCGTAGTAAGTGCATGCCAAGAGTATGTATGTATTTGTGTCTGTATGTACAATGACTCGTAAGTGAGAAAAGTTTTGTGGTATTTGTCAGGTTGTTCCTACCCATAGTAAATAGCGGCATACATCACCATTACTAAAGCCCACAGAAAAGTATAGCCCTCAATTTTTCTAGACTTTCTCCCTCTACTTTTCCTACAACAGTTTTTGCAATCTTTTTTCTTTTATCCAAAGTAATCCAAGATGCTTTCTCTCACTGTTTCACTTAAACAACTTATTTCCTATAAGACTTTACGTATTCCCAGAATTCTATGTCCAACTCGTTATGTGCGCATTAACTTTCTTTTATTTTTCTTTGCTTTCTATTGGGACTATAATGTAAATGTGAACTGCTACTAGGAACTAGCTAGACACTCCTTTTCAATATCAAACTCCAAACTCTTGACTTACATTTTGGTTGGGAGCGCGCGGCTGATGGGTGGTCTTTACATCTTACATCTCCTGATATTATACTGCCCTGCACGTCACAATTACTTTTGTTTCTAATTTAGCTTTCTCCACAGTTATTTCTTCTGTCCAATTAAGGAATGGTAAATGTACTTCTCAACCTTACGAAACATTTTCTAATTACACATTCTCCTTCAAAGTGCTTCTACCCCACCCTGGCTTTTAACCCATTTATTGCACATTAATATGATAATGTATACCATTAAAAGTACAAATGTTAACTAACCAGTCAAAAAATATTAAGTCCTAAGCTTCCTCTTAGCTACTCAACTGGAACAACAAAATAGCTTGAAATTACGCAAACAAACATTAAAGCCATTAATAACTTCAAACAATCCATTTTTCCTTGCAAAATTAAAAGAGTTTTAGGTGCATGCATTGCCAAATTAAAAGATATGCCGCTTTTTTATTGTCTGGCGACTATACTCGTACAAAATATCTCACAGAACAAACTGGAGAGAGACGATAACATATTTTATAAAATTCATTCCCTCAAACTTATGATAATTAAATTCTAAAGTGGATAAAACTTTAAAATGGTTTTAATAAAATTACTTTGTGTTCTGTATATTTGCTAAGTAAAAGTTTATTTGTTCATCGTTGTAATTACAAACGAACCAACTCTATTAATTAATATTCAAGTTACACCCACACGTAAATCCTAACGTTTGAAATTTTCATCTTAATGCATTCAAAAAAATTTTAAAATTACCAGAATATTCAAAATACATTTTTGTTATGAAAAGTTATAGGTTCTCATAAAAAATCCTACATCTGTGAAGTTAGAGAAACATTTTACAAATGATACGAGATATTGCAATTCCACATTACAAAACAACCAAATTATATATAGATAATATCTATGTGTCATTATTGCGTCGCAAGGTGCTTTCGTAACAGTGTTGGGAAACAAAAAGAAATGATAAAATATACACAAATACAATACGTACAGTTAATGGCAGGTGTATTGTGGTTGCACATCAAAGAACTTTTACAGACAAAGTATAATGAAGGAACTTGGGGCCCACAGAATATAGAAAGTTTTAGTTATTTAGGCCTAGTTCCCAAGGCAGCAGTTTTTGGGCTACTTGAATATTTATACAAATTCGACGCAATTTTTCAAGCTATTTTAAAACCAAACATGCCATGCTATGGATCGTAATCGGAGAATAGCACATGCATTACAAGTAGGTCAAGAAAATTCATGTACATTGCGAAAGCCGCAAAATAAAAAACTCTCACGTAGGGATACAGTATGCATAGCTAGATCACATTTCGTACCTCCATTGATTATTGCTCTTCTAAAAGAGACACAATTTCATTTACACTACATGAATGCATCAGTCCAACACGACACTTGTTACGAAGCGTGTATAAGCGAATGTGGTAACATAAACGAGCAATCAGACAAACTACAATTTGTATACGGCAATGTGCAACCGTGTTGTGTCATATCAAAATATTGCTACAACTTGAATATTAATTGTGATTAATGATAAATGACAAATGACACAATTAGGATGCCAAATATTTGCGATTTTGTTCATTAAGGACCGTTATCGGTGCCGAAACATTTTACCTGGGCACATTTTGTAAGGTAAATGTTAGGAAATAGTAATTTTAATTTAAAATTGTCAAAATTAGCAGGCTGAATTAGTACAGGTCACTAATAAATGCACAAGTGCAATATTGTCGTGCATTTCATCCATATGATAATTGAACATTGCCCGGTTGAACTGATTGCCCGGTTTGACTGCCACATGTACAACTTCATCACATAACATTTAGTACTGCTTACCATCCCATTGTTATTCACCTTTATATAGGGATAGACTACAAGGATTTTCTATGCGATTCCTAATGATTGCCGTTAAATTGAATGAAATGTTAAGGATTACTGTTACCCCGTATAATACCCCTCCCAACTGAATAAATGCAGAATACTCACTATGGTTATTAAATAAAAGTATATAGAAACGGGATACAATTGGTAACGGAAAGATGAAATGCGAAAAAATCTCTTTTTTAGTAAATTTTTATCTCCTCCTAAGATATTGGACGTAAAAATACAAAACCAAAACTGGCAGACGATAATATCTAAATCCCAGTAATGAAAACGGGAAATGTCTCAGCAAACTTTGTAACTAAGGCTTCTAACTGTCTGCCAGTTCTGATTTTGTATCTTTAGGTCCAATATTCTAGGAGGAGATAGACTTACTAAAAAAAGTTGAAGCTAAAAATAATCGTGGACCTTTGTGACGAGCATTCTCTATCCGTCCGCCTTAATGTGCTGGAAAGCAATTGGGAAAAATTTGGGTTCTTGTTTAGGTATGAAAAGACGAAATGCCATTTATAGGGTGAAAGTAGAATGGCAAGTTAATTTCATTTAGTAATAAAACGATTTGTAATCAATTAAAGTAATTAGCAATATAACACATATTCCTGGAGTTTTCTGAGATGTAGTCAAGAAAAGATTTTATCATTTTAATTGGTCTAAATGATTTGGTTAATTTGAAAAAAAAAAAGAAATAATGTAAGTTTCGTGTGGGTATTATTGCCTACCATGTATAAAAATTTATCTATCATTGTGTAGCAAATCAGTACTATACTACATTGCATAAAGCGAGAAGATTCAAAAAAATACATGAATTGCGTGATGTAATGAAACGGGTGTAGTAGGAATCCTTAAAAAATCAACGGTGCTTTCTCTATGTTCCCCTATATTGTTTGAACTGATTTATTTTTATGTTTATGTTCGCCAATAATACTCTAAGCAATTCAAATCATTTTATTTGATTGTACTTCTAGCAGCTATAGTCGCAAAACTAACTAGTTGTATTGTTTAACAGACGAAGAAGACATGTTCCTGGTTCAGGATTTATTGCTGGGTGGCGATCTGCGCTATCACCTAACGCAGAATGTGCAGTTTCAGTTGGACGCCGTGAAATTGTAATGGGCAAAAATTCTCTATTCATCGCAATCAATCCCCTCTATAATTACGACTTGCTTTTATATGTATTACAAAGAATTTCGTCATTTCTTTCATTGCAATGGAAGTTTCTTTTTTTTTGTTGTGGTAATATCCGTGCTCAAGCATGCAGGCTATGCAAAGTTAAAAGAAAATCTGTGAAAAGAATCCCATCAAAAGAGTTCTTATAGCTTATGGCTCAGACGCTCCTTTTTACAGCAACGGTCTGTGAAATCACAAAAGTCATTAATCTCTATACATTCACATTGTGCAATAACTAACAAGCATAAAGTAGGTGACTGGTCAGAAAGAAGGACGTTAGAAAGCAATGCAGGAGCTCCGATTTCTTCCACAACTTGGAAACCAACAGCTTAACTGTTGTGGGAACTGGGTTCCCGCTGACTGAGAAGGGATGCACTTTTCCAGTTGATGAAATGTCTAGATGAAATTAGCAAAAGCGCAGATTCACTATCAGAAAAATATTTGACCATTTTTATAACGGTTATTATTAATTTTATTTTTGTGATCGTCATTGAAATGTTTTATGTGCTGATATTCCAAGTCGGTTTCTACATTTGCTTTGTACAAATCCTGTATCTGGGAATCAAATGTCTATTTATTTTCAGAAGATCTGGTATCTGACAGGCAGAAAGAAATCGGAGGCCCGGCGGAGCCATTTCTATTTTCTACTTTGTGAGTGGATTAATAAGCCATTAAAGCAGGCGTAGTGATTCAAGAAATAATTCTCTCTTTCAAAATAACATAATAGCATCCTGAAAAGTGTGTTGGATACTTTCTTAGATTTTGCATTTATCAGAAATTGAATAAAGAGGCAAGAGAATCATATTACAATTCATAAAACAACAAGTGTCGGCAGTAGTGTTGAAATAGTTCTAGATCTGAAACTAACTGTCTCACTTACATCTCCGTTACAAAATGGTGCTCAGTGTCGGCGAACAAGGCAAAGGGCTTCACTTTAGCCAGTAATGTTGATATTATGTGAATATCTCCACTTTAGTAAATATTGAAATTTTGCAGAGAAATCCAAGTGAACCTGAGAGGAAGTAAGGAAAGTTGAAAGCCTCAAGTCGAGTGGAGGGAAAAGCTTCAGTAGTGTCGTACTAAGTAAACGAATACAGCACAAATATTTACATATGATACTTTCCGCTCCCAACAATTTTGCAAATGTCTTTTTATTGACATAGGGATTATACAATATTGAAAAGTTGAGACCCAACATACAGACCTCCTTATTTAGAATTCAATGACAGTCATACTCGTAACAATAATGGTACCGGCGAGGGCACGGAAAACGATAGAGTAGCTTCTTTGGCTATAGGCATTCTGCAAGCAGTTCATAAATTATACATTGTAAAGAGAGTCAGGGTACCTA
>JAAAYG020058178.1:0-10247 GCA_009936455.2 Tomocerus minor
AGGGGGCGGGGCTGGACCCGGGGGTCCGAAAATGGCTCCGACCCGGGGTCTGGAAAAAAACAGGTGGCATAGTCTGGTAGTAGAGCAGAGCGAGGTACCACATCACTCCACTCTATTACCACCATGTATCTCTGTACTGTGCAAGGCAGGGGCACCGAATTCTACGGATAAAACTTTTGATGGGAATTTCACGAGTGGCTTAGATGTAAGTAACTGTAGCGCATTCGATATAGTTCCTCTCTCTTTCTCTCTCTCTCTCTCTCGGCAAAATGTCTCCAGCAAGGAGATAATTCACTTTCTTTCATAGTTCAACATAACCAACAAAGGAAACAGAAACCAATAATAAAGAATTAGAACGTTGTCCAAGCACATATCCTATGTAAACTGAATGTCTTTCGTGAAATAAAATACCACCACTAACGATATATCTAATTTAATGTAGGCTACTGGAGGAATCTTACGAATTCCATACACAAAACTTCCCACCAGTTCCACACCAGCCAGTGGAAAGGAAAAGGGAAATAGGCCATCAGCTTCTCTACCTACGCAAAATAAAAAAATGGAGACGAATAATATTACCACGAAGGTAATTTGATACTTTTTCCAACATCTGAAAACCCTCATTAGGTGCACGTGTAAAAAATATTTGATACTTTCCTGTTTTATTCCTGTCATACTTATTATCCTAACAAAATCTTTGCTAAGCTCCTTACTTTTTTCAGATAAAGTGTCATAAAATGATTGTTCAATATTAACTGGATCCACAAAAATGGCATTTGACTATAAAAGTGAAATTCTATAGGTTTTTAACACTCAATTAATTATTGCTATCAATAATATACTAACTACTGTGGCATGAAAAATTGCACTGATTGCAAAAAGACGAAATCCTTTCTGCCATCACCTTCACATGCTAAAAGTAAATATTTCGCAAGTTTGAGTGGAGGAACGCTCAGGGTCCTTTTTCACTTAATTACTGGCTTCTCCTCTTTGACAAAGCATCAGAATCAATTGGGCAATCAGGCGTTTCCCCTCTGCCTTCTGTGCGCGGAGAGTGCTGTCGTCGCCATGCAGCTGAATGCGCCGCTTTGAGTGAATTGAGGAGCAAGCACCTGAGATATTTCATCGCTGTGAAAGAGTTACTGGAGTTGCCCTTGTCGTCCAATGAGCGGTTTCTCCGAAAAGTAAAGCTGTTCAAGGAGTCACTGCAAGTAAGTCCTCGCGGCTTGAGCAGTGGTAGTGTGTCTATTCTACTCAATAGTATATGTCACACTCTCCCACTAACATAAATACAGACAACTACTGTGCCATGAATTTACATGAGTTCCTTTTATGTAATTAACACACGAGATTCATTTGGTAGTACATATATTGAATTCTATGTATCTGTGATTGTACATTTAGAGTACAGTACAGCATTGCGGTTGATTGCACGTGCTCGTTGTTGCACTGGCACTAGTGCAGTGGCACTCCATAGAAAAGTTTTACAAGGCGTAGTAATATACTGGACTATTGTATAATAGTTAGAAAGAACTATGATATATAAAGATTATTAGCAGGTAATGTAGAAGGAGCATGAAGCGGTGGCGAAGTAAAGTATCCATATCATGACTATCTGCTCGTTCTCTCATGTTTCCCAAGTTCCAACTTCATCATGATTGATCCATTCCAGGCAGAATACGTACAGTCCCTCCAGTTAAAAGACAATATATACAAAGGATGCTCGAAAGCACAATGAAAAGTTTCTTGATAGGTTAACTATAGTTTGGAAACGTTGTTTCTTTTACTGTGCACGAAATTAGAGCCAGAAGTACAACAACAACAGAAAGCTTATACACCTTTGTGCTCTAGTTCTTCTTTCTGTAAGCAAAGTTGCTTTGCTTACATATCCGACCACTGATAGCGAGCTAGCATTACAATAACAGAGTGCACGGTATTCATTGAATTCATAAAGGAACAAACAAACCAGCAGTAAATACGGCCATTACCATACACTACAGTCTAGTTCATCCTCTATTCTTTCAAATAATGTAATTTTACGTGATCTGCTATGTACAGGCACAAACTTACATTCAACCTTACGGCACAATATAAATAGGATAATAATATATGCAGGTATGAGCCCACTATATAAATCCATCTAATAATATTGTTTCCAGCAGAGCAGCTCTATAATAATATAGCTACGTGCAATTATGTATGTAGAATGTGAGTGTTAAACGTGCACATGCACATGTCCTCTGCATAGGTATAGCTCTAAATATTATAATCTCGCTCTGCCTACAACAGAAGTAACATGAGTGATTGTGAGTCAGTGAGTGAGTAGTTATTTCGACGTTTTCCAACCTGAGTCCTCCAAAGCACAACTAGCGCATCGGTGTGAAACGAAAAGCTATTCTTGTCATTGTAAAATTGTAAGATAGTAAAGTAATGCTCCTATTCAATCCTGTTCCATGCTCACATTTTCCTGTGCCGATAAAGTAGATACGAAATATTTAACAAGTGCCTTTCCGTTCAAAGCCTACATAAAAGTCCAAAAGCACACAGCACACTGCACGACCACTCCACTATATATAGCTATGTGCATAACACGAGTACGTGCCATCCATCCTACTAGAAGTAGTCATCACTATAATAATATGAACTCTGGCAATATAGCTCCGATCGTAAGCTCTATTGTCCTTATTGTGTACAGCAAACATAAAGTATTGCTAAGCAAAGCAATAAAATACAAAACCCATCCCTCCCATGCACGTCACGAAAAATTTCTTCTAAGAGACAAAAAGGATTCATTGTGAGTGACGCGTAAAATGCACTACAGTTTACTTTAAAGCCTCGAACATTAAACTTTTCTTCTTTCTACCTAACTAGGTTGCCATTGTAAATGGGAAATAAAAGCCCTAGCATAAACAGCCAGCCATGGAGAAACCACTTCTGCTATATTGCTGCTCCTGTAACAACTAATCCAATGCACGGACAATAACAATCACATAAAACACGCTCAAAACAAAGTAAGACTACTTGCTAGCTTTTAGGGCATCGTTTGTTTCTATTTACAATACACAAATGGCCCAGAACATTGTGCTAATTTGAAGAACTGCATTGATTAGAAAAGAGGGAAAGAATTATGTGATGATCATAGTTTGCCATGCTCCCTCCACCATTCACTATCCTGTCTTGTTCATCTAAATTTATGGTTTTTCGTAGCCTTGGATGCCTTCAAAGTTAATGATTCCCCGCTCTCCGTCACAGAATTCTATACAGCTCATCTATATCCAGCAAGTGAATAATATTGTTATAAATCCTGTCTAAAGTTCACTTTTTCCACAAAACATATTCATTATGCAGCGGAAGCTACATTATACAAAACGTTCGCTCGGTCAGTTTGTCTGTCTGTCCGTCAGTCCGTCGGTTCTAGCGATGACCCATAAACGCAGTCAAATAACTCGATCAGAATTTCTACATGCGTTGTTGATGTTTTAGAACAGCAGCCAGATAATGAATAGGACCTTTTATCTCAAATATAGACACATTGCCCTCAAACTATGCTATCTAATTGCGTGATCGAGTTTGAAGTCGCTTCATTGTAATATTAGCAAACTCTATTGTTATAATAATTATAAAACGACTTCGTGCCCATAAATTTCAAAAATATTGTTTTCTGTTATAGCGGTCGAGATAATTTTTTGAAATCGTAAACACGTGATAATGAGGCGACAAGTAAAATCGGAGAAATTGGATATCTTCTATTGGGTAAAGGTAAACAATTTTTCAAAAAAAATTGTTAAACTGATTGAGACAATTCTTTCAAATCCTCTGTTTTGGAGGCGAAAACATTATTTTTTAATAATTTTTAATAATTTTTTAATAATTAAACATTATTTTTAAAACATTTATATTTTATTAATCGGATAGTTTGGACATCCCTATTGAGAGTAACGCTTTCTTTATGTACAGAGATACATTGTTTTTTGCCATGGTTTATATTCGTGACTAATGTAAAATGACTGTACATCTGAAACCATTGCCATGCTGTGAGTTCTTCGTCCATAATGTGAACGTCACTTTTTTGTTTAATGTGTATTTATCCAGCAGTAATTTTAATAGCTAATCCAATCCATATTTAGTTGTAGGAAATGTGAGCGTAAGCAAATTGTGTATGTATGCATGAAGAATAAATGAGGATGAGACATAGTGATCTGAGTTGTGGTGGATGTATACAGTCATCACCATGTATTTACTCTTCTGATAAAAATTTCTTTCGCCATTGCACCGAAGTGCAGAGTGAGAGTCTGTAGTGGATTTACAGCTTACTTAGAACACAATGAAAATGAGTATTAGAATGACCTCATTGCTTTGCTATTCATTCAGTCCATGAACCACACAATCACAAACAAGACCTTAGAGTCAAGTTACTTAATTTTACACAGTCTACTATTTGGTTAATGTGCAAAACAAGAGACGCTGCTGCCTCTCCATTATAAAGTGCCTTTTCGCTGTATCCAAATCTTATACGTCGACTCAAGGCCGTATTGAGGTGGGTTCCAGGGGGCCAGGTCCCCTACCCCCTGAAATGTCGAGAAAAAGTTAAAAAGTTTGAAAAAATGCGGAGAATTTTTGGCGTTAACGAAATGAGTTACATTTCATTAATTTTTGGGTTAAAACAGCAATTTTTAGGCGTAACAAGCGAATTGTAGCGTTTGGAAATATCATAATAAGTATATTGGGCTTGGCCCTCCTGAAACTAATTTCTAAATACGACACTGAGTCGACTGCAAACACTCACACACACGTATTTGGCTTATCCGTATGATTGTTCGTTGGTTTGCTTGCTCGGAGAAGTAAAGTGAATCCTAGGCTTTAGAGCATAGAAGGCATCCTTTGATTTTACATTTTCCACGCTTTTAAACATAAGTCCGAGTGAACGCTTTCACATAGAGAATCCACGCACATGGATTCGTGCCGTGGCCTTAACTTCAGAACATGTGAAACTTAATAGGAATGTAGTTGAGAGTATTTGCAGGTATGTCTGTCTGTCTGCGTGTGCTACTGCTAGTGTATAGTAGTAGCTACAATATTAGTATATCCAAAGACAGAACGCAACAGAACAGAAGGAAAGCGATTTAGAACATTAATTCAGCTCGTCTCATCTCTCTTCTTAGTATTCATCCCACATTACAATTCACCTATGACTGTGCATATTATATTATAAGTCGTGGAGTGAATCGCTTGCATTAATCCAGTTCAGTTAATTTCCATTTGCTGACTGAGTACGGTGATCTGATCACATTTCTAGCTATTACGGTCATTTACTATTTACCACAGCTCTTTCTATTCAATTCTATTATTCTCCTCGGTACTTGCATTGAAATATAATGCACTGCTGTAATAGTACACCAGCCAGGAATGAATCTTCATAAAATAATACAAACCGAACAGCCCTGTATTACTCTCTATATAACAGATGATTATAATTTATATACATTCGAGCAGAAATCACTTATCTATTATATTCTGGCAACTCCATTCCTATAACTTTTGTTTCTAATTATTGCAATTTGCATGTCTATAGAACTTCGGATAATAGAAAACATTATGTGCCGCTTCCAATTCTAATACATGGCTTCGTATCAACGAAATTAGAAATGCAGGTAGATGAACAATAATTTTCTAATAATGGACTGCCTACGATGTGTAATAACATTATCATCTGCCTCTGTATGTATTATCAAACCTAGAACAGATTGAGCATTTCATCGCAGCTCTCCTTCCCTTCCCTTCTTCGCACAGCAACCAAATAGCTTTTCGAGCCAAGTTATTATTAAACACGCACTTAAACTATATCGTTGCACCAAAATGCACCCAGGACCAGCATATCTGTCCTGCCTGCCGAAAATCGAGAGATGGAAACTAGCTATATCGTTATTAGATTGTGGCAACCAGTACATTTCCTGTCGAATGCAAAAGCATTAGCATGAACATTTCATTAATCATCGTTGATCTACCAATTTTTAGACTGCGTCAATATGTCCATTTTAGACCTGGAAGAAAAACCACGAATGCTAGTTAATCTTCTAATATTAGTCACACAAGCCACTAAGCACAGCACTCGCTTAAAAATGGCTTTATCTAGAAACTTCTAATAAAGAGCTGGAGGGGTGATTTATGTAAATGTGCATAATTACATCATAGCCATCAATTTACATTTACCCATTGTCATATATTTAGAAAGTCAACCAACACTCCACTACTTCTGTGTCATATTTGAGTTTCAACTTAAACTATGTACTAGGGGCACATCAAAGATTGCCAAAGTTATAAATGTACCTTAAGCAACGTAGCTACATTATATTCATATAGTTATGGCATAAATGTACACTAAAAACTGAGTGGAATGATAATCCATCCTGAATAAGCATGATAAAAAATGTAAGAAACTTTTTTAGATCTCTCAGTATTCTCTCCTCAGCTCAGCAATCACCAGTTGTACTTAAAGAGATGACAAACTACACATACGAAATGGATTCAAATGAATTAGGAAGCGCAGAGTAGGCTACTCCGTCTTTTGGTACCAGGTACTTATGTCCTTAGTCAGAATCATCACTTCAGTGGAAAGACTGTGTTGGATCATACAAGGATGAATATGACACTTCGTATGAATGAGTAAGGAGCAAGAGACAGCAACTTCTAATTAGAACATTTAAAATGTTCTAACTGCGCCTGCATTTACAGTTTGCATTATGCACGTCGACTACTTAGACTCCAACTGTTAGTCACTAACGAAGAATTTAAGCAGAACCTCTTAGAACTTCCCTGCGAAAACTACAGCGAGCAGAGAAAAGTATTTTGTACGGGATTTTATGCCAATTTCAATAAAACAAGAAGGAACTACTAAAACTAGCATTGGATTGGGTACATTTGAGACAGTAGCACCGTACTACTAGCACTGTACATATTATTGTAAATACATACATAGATCTAGCCAGGTAGATATAGGGAAGTCGTAGAAGAAACATAACCCACTTACGTTAAGGCCACATAGTTATTTATCTGCAGTAGCAATGCAATGAATAATATATTGATGAACTGGTGTGGTTAGGTAACTACATTTGTTCGTATTTGCCATTTGCTATTTTCAGAGAGTCACTTGAGCATTCAATTCGCTTGTGTTTGTTGTTGACATTAGAGCACGTCCGTATGAGCGTAACCTCTCTTTATTATGCTATCTACTAGGTAAATTAGAGATATGTGACTAGATATGATAAATATCATGTTTGTTGTATTGCTATCTGGGATATCTGCTCTCTAAACAGGTGATAAAATTGAATTCCAGCTTCCAATTCTCAATTAAGCTAACGGGTTGAGCACAATAATGATAGAGGTTTCTGCTGTAAGATGAGCAGTTTGTAGTTTGTGTAATACTTTTTGCATCGACAAAGGATTATGTAGACGAGGCCAGGAAAGAGATGCAGATGTTCCTCTGTCCATTTTTACGTGGACGACCATTATTATACGTTGGTTGTTTGAAAGCCGTCTCACTCCTAGTCCTACTACTCGTAGGTAGCTTAAAGCCAAGCTAGTGTGGAATAATTCAATCAGAAAATTTGCTAGCGAATGGGGGCCACATTCTGATCTGAAAGAAAGAGGCTAGCTAGCTAGTAGTAGAATGTTGTGCATAGAGATAAGTCAAGTCGAGTGGAGTGAAGTCAAGTCAGGCTAAGTCTGTCTGGTGTGGTTGGTGATAGTTGAGTAGTGCTGGGAAGTAGCCATAGATGCAAAGAAGACAAGGTAGGTAGATAGATGTACGCATTTTATGCAGAAAGGAAAGGGTTCTGCCATTCCTGGGCTATAGAGCAGGTTCTCTGTCTCTGCAGGAAAGATAAGGAGAAGGAGAGAGAGGAGGATAAGTGGAAGCTGTGTAAAATGCTGTTGTTTGTGGCGTGTAATAGTAATAGCTAGATATGGACGGGCAGTGAGTGCAATGCAATTCAACCGTAAGTTTTTTTTTAACTGAAGAACGAGAAACATAAAAAGGATTTTGTTGACTAAGAATTGCGCGCTGCCTGGGATGGAGTTGGCAGAATGGCGTGTACAGTGTACACCTCACTCACCGTCTTCTACTCAGACTGACTCACTAACAATACAATGCAAGATGGAATGAGAACAAGTACGGGTGAGGAGTACTTACTACAATGCACTAAAGTGGGTGGACAAGGTAAGATCGCCGGAGGATCTTTTTCGTTATCAAGTAAATAGCTACAAGTAAGTACAAGCGTATAGGTTGGCTGAGGAGCTCAGACGGATGGATGCATGGCAATGAAAATCCCAAACTCTTCAGTTCACACTGAGTGTCGCACTGGATTCTAGACAGCTAATACTAATACAATACAGGTGTTAACTTTGAGGAAACCATCCCTAGCCTCCCACTGCAGTCAACGACCTAACTAATACATGTAAATCAGAGTACACAGGTCACGGGAAGGAAATGGAGAATTGGAGACACTAGTTAACTATCTACTAGTATCTACTAGTATCTACCTACCTACCCTCCTGCAGTTCAAGTAGTAGTCACAATAATATAATATTATAGCGAGGAGACACAGCACTATAAGACTCTACTAGCTATACAGCGTGGAGCACTTATTTACTAGCCAATGCCAAGCGTAATATATTTTATATACAGACACTTCCCACTTTACACTTATTACACGTCCAAAGAAATCACCTATGAATTTTACATAATGAGAAAAAGCCGAGCTCTGCTCTGCCTGCATGTTTTCTCAATGTATTTATGTGACTAGCTCTAATAACATTATAGTGAAGAGGCTTCTTCGAAACTCTTGCTTACCTTCTTGAACGGACAGTCCGCAAAGAAAGGATACAGTCAGAATAGAAATCCAAGAAATGTAGGAGACACCCATTATGATGCTACTTTTCGGTAGTCGTCAGCACTGATTACTACTTTTTTTCTAGCTAACTATTTCACATCACTGAACTTTCAACTTTTCCCATTGAACTGTCAACTGTTGACTGTTGTATTTATAATAACTAGGCTCTCGACTCCAACCGCCTTTTTCCGGCACTGGAGACCGAAAAAACAAAACAACACTAGACTTCTCAGGAAGAGAAGCCTTAAAACTACCAGTTGACAATAGAAAATTGTCTCTGTCAAGATTTTTGTTTCTTTTTATTCCTATGGTATAAGTTGTAAAAGCACCACTCCTTATCTTCCTAGGTTGGTGATTCCAAGTGGAAAATGTTTTTTTTACTGCTGATTTTTTTTTGATATAATGTCACTGTTGATTACAGGTGCCTAGGTATAAACAATGATTTTTTTAGTTTTCTTTTTTGTCGTAATTTGATCTGTGAACTATTCTCACATTGTAGTATCCGTCTGAGGTAAATGACAGAAGGGATTTGAACACACAACAACAAATATATTTATCTCATGTACTTTGTGTCTATGTACGTCTGTGAGTGTGCACCGCTCTCCAACACTGTCCAAAGCTAACTGAGCACCAAAAAAGCCGTCAAGATGTTTCCCTGCCTGTCTTCCATGCCTGCCTCGGTAAACGGCTTGTTGCATGGCTTTCCACCAACACATACATAGCCAAGGCACCACTCTCAAGCAAGGCATGCAAGTAGCACAGACAGAAGAGAGTGCTGCAGAATGCACAGCAGAGTATGGCCAACAGAAGAAGAGGCCATAGGCAGGGAACTGATACGGACAGGGCAACAGAACAAGAACCCCTCATATCCTCAATTCCTCACTAGCGTTTGTGCAGTTTACTTTACGACACTCTGATGCACTACTACTATTTTACTCACCTTCACTAACTTCACTAATAAATGCACGCTTAACGTTCTTCAACGGCTGGTATGGTGTGGTGGTGACTCAAACAAACCAACAACGCCGCGCGTTATGACATCACAGTTATATTATTCTCTTTTAGATAATTTATCATTATTATATTATTTTGAAGAATCAGTGACGTCACTCTATCCGCTCTCTGTCATCTTACAAATAATTACTCATCACTGCACAGTTCATAGCTACAAATTCACTTGTTGTCATTCCTGGGTTTTTAATGCACATTACTCATTGTAAATTGCAACAACAGTACATCCTTTAAAACGAAAAGAAATCTTCATGCTATGAGGCATCATGACCATACATGAGATATTTATTTTCCAAAAACTCAAAAATATTTATTTAAATATGTTCTATAAAACGGGGAAATATTTTT
>JAAAYG020058189.1:0-10246 GCA_009936455.2 Tomocerus minor
GGAATTGTGATAATTCTTAGTCCACTTTTGTCGTTAGATTCACATCTGGTGGAATTTTCTTGGGGGCTTTGGTATTTTTGTGAGGAAATTACGCATTTTTAACCAAAATCAGCTAAGGGACGTAAACAAATTTTGACAAGGTACTGTCGCGGACAAACTTGTATGCACCCTAAGCCTTCTTGCCTGAAATTTGAGTCCCCCCTGATAGGTCAATTTATTTGAAATACACTGCTCTGATTGGTAACTGATTGTAATTCAAAATTTTGAAATTTGAGGAGGAAGATGATTTGCTCATATTAGTAAAGGAATTCTTTTCTACAGAGTCCTTTGGGGTCAAAGTGTGGCAAACTGCCCTAAGATCAAAACAGGATTTTATATGGATGGACATAATTGAAAAATATATTAAAATAGTTGATGATCGATGGGAGACGGCACTTCTGGGGAAAAATGATCAAGTGAATTTACTTGAGAGCAAAATCCAAACATGTCGTAGACAGCAGCATATATATGGAACGATGCACATGGAAAAAAACATTGCGCATTGCTTCTACCATAAAAAATATATATATTGCTGCTTCGACCAAATTTTACGATTTACTAATCATTGATTTTCCGTGAAGCTGTTTACAGGGTAGCCATACTAGGTGCCATACTAGGTGCTTGCCGTTAGTTTTGTGACGATAATAAAGTTAACTACATAGTAATAGCATCGTACATACTTCAGTAACACTGAATACTACGTAATGTAGAAAAAGCACTGCATGGATTAAAATTTTGAATAAAAACAAATGCTTTAAAATTACGGTTGATGTTTTAGTATAGGATTCGGTTCACTAAAAAATGGCAAAGATACACAATGAGAAAATATCGTTTTAAATGGTAACCTTCGTAAACACCTCACGACCTTCAAAGGAGAGTCATTGATTGCAATATAGATTTTTTTAAGGGAGAAGATTTATCAAAGTGGATCGATAAACTATGGCTTTAAAAATAATATTTGGAGAAGACGGAATGTAGTGTAAGTAGAAGGGGATCAATAGTGCAACAGCATCCGTAGACCGGTAGGTCAACTCTGCTACAACATCTGTAAAAGGGTAGATCAACACTGCTACCCATGGCCGTATTGAGGGGGGGGACATACCGGGCAAATGCCCCCCTCCCCCGAAATCTGAGAAAAAGAGGAAAATTTTGGAAAAATGCGCAAAATTTTCCGCGCTTCGCTCGAAATGACATATTTCATTCATTTTTGGACTAAAACCCCAAAATTTTTCGCGCGAATTGGAGCGTTCAAAATTATTGTAATAAAATGTGTTTGGCTTTGCCCCCCCCCGAAATTGAGTTCTAAATACGGCCATGCTGCTACCACATACGTAGAACGCAATATCAACACTGCTACCATATCCGTAGAACGGAAAGCCGACACTGCTTCAACATACGTAGATCGATAGATCAACAATGCTACAATGTCCGAAGAACGGAAAGCCAACACTGATACAACATCCGAAAAACGGAAAGCCAACACTGATACAACATCCGAAAAACGGAAAGCCAACACTGATACAACATCCGAAGAGCGGAAAGCCAACACTGATACAACATCCAAAGAACGGAAAGCCAACACTGCTGCAACATCTGAAGAACGGAAAGCCAACACTGCTGCAACATCCGAAGAACGGAAAGCCAATACTGCTACAACATCCGTAGGATGGTAGGTCAACAATGGATCAAGATGCTTAGAACGATGTCACCAGTACATAAACAACTTTTGAACGAGATCAACAGAGCATAAACACCCTTCGATAAGATTTACCAAAGTATTCCAAAGTTGATAATCACTCATCGGAACGATGATGGATCAGATGAAGTTTCACGAAATCAAAAAATTTGTATATGAGTCGATACAAATTCTGCTACGTGTGGATAAAGAATTTTGTCAACATAAACCATTAATGGAAATGGGGTTACACTCAGCGGACATAATGCAACTTGGCATTCTCTACGCATCCCACTTTGATACGATTATAGATATAACATTTTTCTTCCGTTACACTACTCCTGAAGTTATTGTCCAAAAGTTGGCAAATATTTGTGAAGAAAGCTTACCACAAATAAAAAACAATGAAAATAATTCAATAAATCCTTTGTTACCGCGCTGTGAGAGAAAAAATATATCGAAAGACGCAATTGCTATTATCGGAATGGCATGTAGATTTCCCGGAAAAGCCAATACTATAGATCAATATTGGAATCTGATTAAATCTGGAGAAGATGGAATCATAGAAGTCCCCAAAAATCGCTGGGATATCAATTGTTACTATGATAGAGACAAAGTTCAAAACGAAATAAGCAATCCAAATGGTGGATTTATTGACAACGTCGATAAATTTGATGCCTCGTTTTTTAAGATGACTCCTCGGGAAGCTGAAAAAATGGACCCACAACATAGAATACTCCTAGAAACACATTGGGAGGCATTGGAATATTCTGGAATAAATCCCGTAGAAATGAGGAATAGTACTGGTATTTTTGTAGGAATTTCTTCGCATGATTATGAACTATTGCTACAAAAAGATGACGGATGTGTTGACATTTACTCGACAACTCGTAGCGCAAGAAGTGTTGCGGCGGGTGGTATTTCATACTTTTTTGGATTTGAAGGGCCAGCAATAGCTTTAGATACTGCATGCTCCTCTTCTTTAGTTGCGGTGCATACCGCATGTACAAGTTTAAATAAAAATGAGTGTAATCTGGCGCTGGCATCAGGAATTAATTTACTGTTATCACCAGATACAAGTATAAACTATTCCAAAGCTGGAATGTTGTCGAAAATAGGTCGTTGCCTTTCCTTGGATTCAAATGCAGACGGCTATGTGCGTAGTGAGGGGTGTGGTGTTGTCGTTTTAAAACGTCTAACAGATGCGAAGAATCACAACGATAATATTTTGTCTATTATTTATGGTAGTGCAATAAATCAAGATGGTGCAAGCAATGGCCTTACAGCACCAAATGGTAAATCTCAGGAAAAACTACTGCGAAAAACTGTTGAAAACGCAGGAGTAAATCCAAATTTAATTCAGTACGTTGAGGTTCACGGAACAGGCACAAAATTAGGGGATCCTATTGAGATTGAAGCATTGCTTGCAGTGTATGCCAAGAATAGAAGTGCGCTAAATCCATTACGAATAGGGAGTGTAAAATCTAATATAGGGCATACTGAAGCAGCAGCCGGTATAGCAGGACTAATAAAACTGATTTGTATGCTTATGAGTAATTGGCTCCCTCCACAAATAAATTTTACCAATCTGAATCCACGGATTTGTCTTGAAGGAAAATCAACTGAGGTTTTAACTAAAGGAACAATGTGGAATACTGACAATGAAAAAATCAGATACGCAGGAATTAGCTCATTTGGATCCAGTGGAACTAATGCTCATCTAATTCTTGTATATACATATAACATTACGCTGACAAGACAACGTCATGTAGACCGACCAAAGCATATAGTGACAATAACAGCAAAAACTCAAAAAGCTCTATACAACTTGTTAAATAGTTACGCAATATGCTTTTCCGAGAAATATAAAGAAAGTATTGAAAATATAGCATACACTACAAACACAGGGCGACAGCACTTAAATTATCGCTCGACTATCATTGCGGAAAGTACGTCCGCTTTAAGAAGTAAGCTACTGGAACAAACTATTGCAGTTCCTTTACAAAATACTCCACATAAAATAGTGTTTCTTTTCACAGGGTATATACCTTGTCACGGTGGATTGGGAAAATTATTGTATGAAACTCAACCAATATTCCGAGCAGAAATTGAAGCATCTGCAAAATTGTTTATTCAAGTTCTCGATAAATCACTTATCAATATAATTTTTAATGAAAATCAAGAAGTACCTGATGAAGTTCAATATGCTTATCCAGTCGCATTTTGTTTTGAGTATGCGCTATTCAAACTTTGGGAAAGTTTTGGAGTTAGGCCTCACGCTGTCCTCGGTTATAGGGCAGGGGAATACGTTTCTGCTGTTGCAGCCGGAATAATGTCATTAGAAGAGGGAATAAAACTGATAGTGGCAAAAACACAGGTAATGAGATCATTAAGAATCATGGGAGGAGTATTAACAGTAAATTGCAAAGTTAACAATATACAAATTATTTTGAATAAGTATTTGTGTTTGCAACAAAATGCAGTGATCGATATTGCATCGAATACAGATAGGCAAGTAGCTCTTCTAGGACAGCTTAAGACACTGCAAGAATTGGTTAAGTTATTTGAAATGGAAAATGCTGTGACACAGTTTGAAATCTGTTCAGATGATTCAAATTATGACAGAATAGAATTTGTTTTTTCAAATTTTCGATACAAGGCTGAAGCCGTTACGTATAAAAACCCTTATTGTTCTTATGTTTCTAATATAGGTATAGAAAATATTAAAATTATCGGTGATTATTGGACGAACCATGTTCCATCAACTAAAGATTTCAAAAGTAGCTCAAAATGTTTAATAGACAGTGGTTACGATATATTTGTAGAAATTGGTCCAAATCCTAAGTTGCTTGGATTTTGCAATTTCTTCGTAAATAAGGTCCACAAAATCCAACTTCTTCAAACGTTACGCTTTGGAAATTGCGATTGGGAAACAATATTAAAAAGTTTAAGCAAATTGTATCTTGAAGGAGTGGATGTGGATTGGAAAGGATTCGATCGACCCTATGTACGCAAAAAGTTAGTTCTTCCTACATATCCATTTCAACGTCAACGTTATTGGGCCAAGGCCATAGATAAAAATAACAATCTGACAATGTCGAGTTTGTCTGGTAAAGTTTTGCATCCTCTTTTAGGTAAATGCTTCACAACAGCAAACGAAACTACCTATGAGCAAACCATCAGTTTAGAGAAATTTCCGTATCTTAGAGACCACCAAATATTTGACATGGTAGTATTTCCTACTTCAGCATATCTGGAAATGATGTTAGCTGCTGGAAAATTATTATTTGAAAGTCGTTATAATTTGGACACAGAAAACGTTTCAAACATGACTTTGGAAGAACTGTCTTTTGAAAATAATTTGATTTTACCGGATAGTGAAACCAAACTCATACAAGTCGTTTTAATGACTTCCGATGTCAGTAGCAATAATCGATTTGATATATACGTTCACTCAAAGGAAATACACCAAGATAAAAATTTAAATCAGACAAGGTGGATACTTCATGCAAAAGGAATCGTTACACTTACCTCTTCTTCATTAGGTTGCGCGATATCTACGATGAACTTGGCGGATATTGAAAAAAGTCACGTTCAAAGATGCAAAGAGACTTTTTATCACACACTTTCTGATCAAGGAATTTATTACGGCCCTTTCTTTCAAGGAATAAAAAGCTTATGGGATAGTACTTCAGATGCTTGGACTTTGATATACTTTAATTTGCCAGAAGACTATTTCAGTGCTTACTACTTTCATCCTGCTGTTCTAGAAAGTGTATTTCAAACGTTTCGAAGTGGTTTTAATGATATAAGTTTCAATAAAGTGTACTTACCAATTGGAGTGAAGCAAATTATATATTACCAAACATTTCCTGAATGTCTTAAAATATATGCTCATGCACAATGGTTACCACAATCTCAACCTGGGTTCTCAGGTGACTTGGATATATATGACCCGACAGGTACAAAGTTGGTTAGTGTTAAGGGCTTCACTGCTAAAGAAGTTGATCGTCAGAAAATGAAGAAAACATTATACTATCAATCCAAATTGAACGACTGGCTGTACGTAGAGGGTTGGAAAGAAATGCAGGATACTATAAGTCTTATTGAACACGAAGTAATCCATTATATACCTCCCTTAAAGAATATCAATGCAGTTCTGCAAAACATCACGTTTGTTCTGTCTCAAATTCATTTACCCCTGTTAGATGATGCTTTTGAGTCTTTGAAAAAGCTTAGCTTTTTTTACATAACTAAATCTTTATACGACTTTGGTTGGTGTTCGCAATTAAATGACATAATCGACTTTAAAAATCTGATTAGACGTGGTGCTATTCAAATTTCTCATAAAAAATTGTTGTTTCTTTTCTTAAAGACATTGGAGGCACTGGGATTTTTAGAAAAGGAAGCAAATACTGATGACTGGAAAGTCATCAAACTGCTAAAAAGCCTTCACGAAATCAATACGCAATTAACAGAGTTGAAAATCGATATAGGGACAAATTATTCTCAATTTGATATAGAATTCAATATCCTAAATCGGTGTGGCGAAAATTTGACAAAAGTCATGCAAGGCAAAAAGGATCCTCTTGGTCTTTTGTTTCCTGAAAAAAACAGTGCAGAATATGAAACAAGTGCAAAAATTTTTTATCAGAGGTCACAGTTAATGAAAGTTGGCAATGCACTTATTCAGAAATCGTTAAAGGAACTACTTCGAAGGGTAGATAAAAGCAATCGATCAATTCTAATTTTGGAAGTGGGAGGTGGAACATGTGGCACCACTTTACCTGTGATTAGTGTACTAGGAGAATTACAACTCAAATTTACATATGTATTTACCGATATTTCACCCATATTTCTAGACAAGGCAAAAACTTACTTTAAAGCAAGCAAACTTAATATAATTTATAAATTGTTTGATATTGAAAAAGACCCTAAAACCCAAGGCTTTCTTCCATTTCAATTCGATATCGTAATAGCTGCCAACGTACTGCATGCCACACACAATATTGAACACGCACTAGATAATGTTCGACATTTATTGCTTTCCAATGGCATTCTTATTATGTTAGAAATCGTTCAGCCTACCCTGTGGATAGATATTACATTTGGATTATTAAACGGATGGTGGCACTTTGAAGATCAGCACAGATTATTTCATCCCTTGCTAAGTTCTGTGCAATGGAAGCTACTTTTAAGAAACCATAATTTTAACGAAATCGTGAGCATTGGTAATCAACAAGCAGTCATTCTTGCTAAAGCTGATTATTGCCGACCTATTTTGACGTGGCCTAAAAAGTCTCCATTACTTATCTTTTCAAACGAAAATGACTCCATCGGATCAGAATTGTATCAATATCTTGTCAGCTTAGGCCTGAGCGTAGTAAATATTTCGATAGAGTCTATCGGATCCGGGGATCTATTCAAGGACCTTGAACATCAAGTTTCAGAAGGTATAAAAATTGAGGGTATATTCTTTATTATGGAAAATATTTTATTTTCCGAAAACGAATTTGATTATGATAGAAATAATGAAATCCAAAGAAGATGTTTAGGCGGGTTTTTGAGTTTAGTTCAAACACTAATTAAATTTAATGCATCGATAGATAGGAAATTATTGATTGTAACTAGAGGGTCGCGTAGTGTACTATTAACTGACAGCGTTAATCCTTTTCAATCGCCATTATGGGGCATCGCTAAGACTTTAACAAGGGAACACCCACAGCTGAAGACTTCATGTTTAGATATTGATCGTCTAAATTCCAATGCAGCAAATCAAGCTAAGTTGATAATGGCCGAATTTGGTAATGCAGATAAAGAGTTATATTCTGTTCACCGAGGCAATAAAAGACATGTATATCGTTTGTATCGCCATCAAACTTATCACGATGTGCTTGCTCTACCGACTTATTCACAATTTCGATTGATAAAAGAAAAAATTCTTGATGAGTTAATGTTCAAAATGATACCCGAAATAACGCTTGAGCCACACCAATTAGAAATTGCAATAAAAGCTTCTAGTTTGAATTTCAAAGATGTAATTTTATCAAGTGATTTATACTCAGGGATGCTTGGTTCAGATTGTGCAGGGTTGATTACTGATATTGGGTCTAGTATCATTAGTTTTCATAGAGGGAATGAAATAATGGGGATATGTAGTGGAAGCTTTGGAACAAGGGCAACATGTTCCTCAGAAATGTTAATTAAAAAACCGAGTTGCTGGAGTTTCGAGGAAGCATCAACGGTTTCAACTGTTTTTTTAACTGCTTACGAGAGCCTAATTGGTTGTGCTCAGTTGGTATCCAAACAAAAGGTACTCATACACTCAGCTGCAGGTGGATTGGGATTAGCTGCTGTCCAAGTGAGCTGCCATTACGGAGCAGAAACTTTTGCTACGGCTGGAAACCTAGCAAAACGTCGTTATATAAATGAATTAGGTGTCTTAAATGTGTATAACTCTCGTGATATTCATTACGTCGAAGCTATATTAAATTTTACACAAGGACAAGGGGTAGACGTTGTTCTAAACTCTTTGACTGGGCCTGGATTCATAGATGCCAGTTTAAAAGTATGCGCTAGAAATACGCACTTTGTGGAAGTCGGCAGAAATAATATTTGGACTCCAGATAATATAGTGGCCGTAAGACCAAATTTGATGTACACAATCGTCGCATTGGATTATACTACCACTCATCATCCTGAAGTGCTTCGGATGATGTTTTCGAGTCTACAGAAATTGTTCAACAAAGGTGTTTTCAAACCCTTGCCATATAGACCTTTCGTTCTGCAGTCTTCCAAATCTGCATTTCGATTTATGCAAGAAGCGCGACACATAGGTAAAATTGTCATTTCTGTAGACCGAACTGACGTAAATCCTGTTCGTTTTCGAAGAAATGGAACTTACTTAATCACTGGAGGCACAGGTGGTCTGGGACTGTCTGTGGCGAAATATATGATTGCTAATGGAGCTAAATCATTAGCACTAACTAGTCGGCGTATTCCAATAGAAGAAATGCAATGCCTATTAGATTGTTTTAGACATCTAGGAGGACAGGTACACATATTTTCTGTTGACGTTGCAAATTATAGAGCATTAAAGTTCGTTCTTTGTGAGATAGAGAAGTCGCAATCGCCATTATGTGGAGTGATTCATGCCGCAGGCACAATCGCTGATTCCACATTTATTCATCAAAATTGGGCCAAATATGAATTTGTGTTTCGCGCAAAAATTCATGGTGGTTGGAATTTACATATTTTGACACAAAATTATCTTTTAGAACGTTTTATTCTTTTCTCATCTGCTGTATCAATTTTGGGACCACCAGGACAAAGTAATCACGCAGCTGCCAATGCCTTTTTGGACGGCTTAGCTCATTATAGACATAATAAAGGTCTTCAAGCTTTAAGTATTAATTGGGGTCTGTGGTTAAAAATTGGCAGTGGCGCCACAAGAGGTGCAAAAAAAATGCATATCTACGAAATCAAAGGTTTCCCGGTAAAAGACGGTATTAGATCTTTAGAATTAATTATGTCTAGTTCCCTCAATAGACAAATCATGGTAGGCCAAATAGATTGGGATGCTTATTATCAGCAAACAGGTACGCGACCCACATGGCTTAGATATATAAATAATCGACAGTCCACTCTACAAAATTTTGGTTTTAAGAAGGGGTTGATCGCTACATTAAATGACAGTTCAATTAACGAAAAGAAACAAATTATTACAACATATGTTAAAATGATAATTAGTGAAACGTTGCATTTGCCAATCCATTCAGTAAGTGAAACAATGGGATTTTTCGATATGGGAATAGACTCTTTAATGGCATTGGAGATACGAAATAAAATACATTTAGAACATGAAAATGCACAACTGCCTTCAACTATTCTTTTCGACCATAGTAATGTCAAACTATTGAGCAAATACTTGGAAAAATTTATTTTTAAAATATCCGAAGAAGAGAATCCATTACAGAATAAAACATTAGGTATTGAGTCCATAAGTAGTTCAGAAAGATCCATAGCTGTTATTGGAATAGGATGTCGTTTACCGGGAGATATTCATTCACCAGAAGATTTTTGGCATTTGCTTAGTTCATTTCAAAATACAATTACTGACATTCCCACGGGCAGGTGGAATCATGACACTTATTATGATCAAGATCGAAATAAACCAGGGAAAATATATACTAAAAAAGCTTCTCTTTTGAAACAAATCGATGAATTTGATCCATTTTTTTTTAATATTAGCCCCCGGGAAGCAGATCTAATAGATCCCCAGCAACGATTATTGTTAGAAGTTAGCTATGAGGCGTTAGAACGCGCTTGTATTTCACCGGACTCCCTAATGGGAAGTCAAACCGGAGTTTTTATTGGAATTGCTTCACATGATTATAGGCAACTGTTGTCCAATTTTGGTAGTTCTGATGGTAATCCCGGAGCATTCATCGCAACCGGAAATGCAGCCAGTACTGCTTCCGGTAGGATATCATACACATTCGGCTTTGGAGGTCCTAATCTTGCTATAGACAC
>JAAAYG020058222.1:0-10243 GCA_009936455.2 Tomocerus minor
ACACATACATACATAGTTCCAATGCTTGGCAAATTTTTTCTTGAATTTACTTAAGTTGACAGAGTAGTAGTAGCAGTAGTAGGAATCTAGAATAAAGGTACTTACTTACACTGGCAGGAGAACTACAGATGCATGCCATATCAGATTTCAACTATATCATATGCAGTTACATTTGCATTTTTCTATTCCTCCCTATAATAATATAATATCGTATTTATCTATAGGATCCTCATTCAAAAAATAGCAATGCTATAAAATACAGGGTTTTTGCATCTTGTACTACGAAGAATACCTACATTCGTTTCTTGTCTCCTTTGCTACACAGTTTGCATTTATTTCTTTGCTCGCTATCGTCCCTGCTATCTGTACATGTCTTGTTGTTGTCTTGTGCCTTGGCTTATGTTCCTTTGCTTTCTCCCCGTTGAGTTGAGTCAACTGAATTCAGCCGAACAAGCTTAGAGCTCTCTGATGGGCAAGAGCAAAGAGGAAGCGACATAACAAGGCAAAGACATAGCCAAAAGCAAAAACTGAAATTAAAGTCAAGTTCTTCTTCTCCTGCCTTACCATACACATACACACATACATGCAGACACACACACACACACACACAGAGTAGTTCTCTCCTTGCTTCTTCTACTTAACTCCTAGTACTTCAACGCTAGCAAAGTAGTCGTCTTTGCCTTTTTTAGTCCCAATTGCCATTTCTGTGACTAAGAGAAAGGAACACAGCATGCACACACTTGTACAGCATTTCCTCTCTTAGTTTTCCGATGGGAACCAACACACATACATACACGAGGGACAAAGAAGAAAACTTATTTTCCTACATACATGTACACATTGCGGAAATGTACAGACATGTTATATATAGAATGAAATGCTTCTATAAAATTCTATATTCTGGAATATTACATGAATAATATATATTTCCGACTATGTGCTAAAAGAGCAAGGTACACAAAATGGAATATTGCACTTTCCAAGTTAATGTCTCTCCTACATGTATGTACATGTAGATAAATACATAAAAATATTAAATGCACCATTGTGTATGAATACTTTTACCTTCTTTGTGTACACTCTGGACGTTTATTAATATACAAGTGCAATATAAATCCCTATATGTGTACCGATAGCATACTGTTCTGTGTATATACATGGCCAACAAAATTTCTTCTCCTTCTCTCCATGTCTTACATGTGTGTGCTGTGTGAGCGGAGTGTCTGATGGTTTTCATCTCTCTGCACTGCCGTTGAACAAGGAGACGGAGACAGGACGCTAAAAGTCGCACACATTCCGAAGTGTGGATGGGAAGGAGGAAGAGATGCTGCAGTCGTTCGTTGTTGAAGGTAATGTCACATCTGTTTTGGTGACAAGAGCAAACCAATTTGCGCCCGCAAAGCGGAGACATTTTCGGCTTTATATTTCGCCTTTCATCGTCTGCTTCCTCTGGCCTTTGCCCCATTCTATTGCGACTTGTCCTCCTACAGTTACACTTACCCTTTTACATTATATTGCATTAGATACACCCTGTTCACCGCTACAAAACTACTCACCAGCCCTTTTTCACCAGCAATACAGACTTTTTACAAGTTTTCACTCTTTTTACGGCCACACTCACACAGCTCACACTCCTCACTCTCTCAACTCATAGTCCCCATTTATTCTATTTGTAATGTAATGTGATAGCACCTTTCTTTACTCCTCCACCGTTAAAGTTAAAGTACCTATCTTCTTTTATATGAAGATGCTCTATATAGATAGAATAGATGGTAAACTCCACACTCTATGACTTTTACAATTTCACTACCTTTAAAATTGACATTGCAGCACATTGTATTATCTAGAGATCTATTACGTTCTTGTAGAAAAAAAACGAGATCTGTATATACGTCCAGTGTTGTTAAGATCTATGTCCTTTGTAAATGTTATGGGCTGTATGCTAGAGTTTCTTGTACATCAGTGGATTATTGATATCTTGTGTGAGTTGATGGGATGCGGATGCTGTAGCCCATTATCCTCAGTTTCTTTTCGGTTGCATTACAACTACGCACAACTCGGAAGACGCAAGATTTTTCACTTTCTCACCCTTGTCTTCATTTCACTACAAAGTTCCTCTGCTCATTTTTAGCCTATTATCGTTCGTATCTCGACAAAATAGATTCCCTATGTCTAAGGTAATGGTAGAAAGGGAGTGAGAAAACATTTCTTGTTCTTGGATAGAAAAAAAACGTTTTTCTACTTTGATTTCTTAGGATTTGGGAAGGTGACGACATATTTGTGGTAGATGGTTCCTGTAGTCGTGTGACACTCGACATCGCGACACAACTGTGACTACTACAGACACAGAGAAGTTTGTTTGTTTAATAATGGCTCTTCTGGTTTGGTAATAAGAGCGTTCTATAACAAACAGGGAAGATTTCAGTTAGTTTCGGTTTCGGTGTTTACGGTTGGCTTGTCTGCGGTGCTAAAACGAGTTGACGGAGACAAGACAATGCACCCACCATTGCATTCACATCAACCTCAGACAACAGCAACTAAAAATTGAAATATATTGTCGTTACAGCCCATTTGGAAACTCCTCCTCCCCATTCTCATATGCAAAGTGCATATGGTACATACATTACCTACGGACAAAAATATCCTTCACAAAAGCGTCGACTACTGAAAATTCATGGTTGACTACTCATGGAACTTGCTTATCATTCCTTTTATGCTCCTCCGGTGAATTGCGCCGCTGTTCCGTTTCCATCTTTTGAATATATCAAGTGTGCTTAGCATTTGCACGGATACCCGCCACACTCCTATAAAATAATTTCATATCAACACTAACGGCCCTCACCCTTTAAAACTTAAAATATGTTCGTAGCCACAGAACCCTTTCCCCCTGCACACGAGACAGATTGAAAAACTTTCTGCCTATAAACAAAACATTAAATTAAAAATTGGCTAAACCATGAGGAAGAGCATTGAGCAGTGCATTAAACTCTACTGCCACTTTGGAATCAACGATGGCATTATGTAATCCTATATACTTTCACATTCATTAGTCTGAGGTTCAATGCTGCGATGAGACTATTAGCCAGAAATTATTTTCAACTTGATATAATCGAGCGAGAGAGAGAGAGAGTCTGATTATGAGTGTACAAGGATTTCCCTTGTGAGTTATAGGTACCCTTGAATATTTTAGTTGATCCCGTTGAGAGTTGAAATTTGACCCTTAATTCGTGACATTATGTAATCATGAATGAGTAGCGCAGTTGCAGTCACTATACTCAAGTGTTAGTCTCTAAGTGTGATCCATAAATAAAATATTCTTCACAGCAGCCTCTGTCTCAAAGGACTTCACATGTACTAACAACGTCTGCAACAGCCACTTCAATACAATAGATCAAGTTTATTATAGCAGGGGATGTAATCAATGATCATCTTCCTTTTATTGTTCATATGAGGTGAATATGAGCCGACTTTGTTCTTGATAAATGAGCCGAAGTAATTAAATAGACGGAAAACTATTCTTTTTACTCTATTATAAGTGAG
Source organism: Tomocerus minor (assembly GCA_009936455.2). NCBI lineage: Eukaryota > Metazoa > Arthropoda > Collembola > Entomobryomorpha > Tomoceridae > Tomocerus > Tomocerus minor. The sequence goes on from JAAAYG020058222.1 coordinate 3,541, forward strand.
CAATCCTTGGGGATCAAATTTCCCATCAACTTTATCTTTCGCCAGCACCAGCACCTACTGAAAATGAATATTTGAACTTCACTCGAATCCTTACAAGAATTACTAACACATAATAATAAAATTTTATAGGAGGAAATCGATTTACATGAACTGTTGCTCAAAATAAAATTGCATCATTGAATCCCTATTAAACATCTATCTATGCATGAACAGATGCTCCTGGCAATAATAATACGTGTCTTGATATGATTTAACCTCCGGTTGTGCATTTATTTTGCTCTAGATATCTGTTACTTACGATGAATGCAGTAGTCTGCACGTACTTCATCACTTATCATATGCATTTTTATTATCATACAATTTAAACGTCTACTCACTACGTGTTTACAGCTCAAATTGTTTATTCGCATGAATATTTGATATGGAATTACATATTTTATGCAAGAATGAGAGTGCTGATTCACAACTAACACTGTAAACGTAGATCTCTGTGTGCATGTAAATATTTCATAATGCTACATGATTGAAGAAAAGTGCAACGAGTACGTACATTTAGTAAGTAAGAATCGAAGTCTGCCTTCCGAATTCCATTTCCTTGAACACAGGAAGCTTGTGAATATTCAGACATTTATTCACATGGCCAATTTCAATAAAATATTGTTGAAGATGTGCATAAAAGTAGGAGAGAATCATGCAAGTTGCAACAGCCTCACTTCCTTAGTGTCTATGACTTCATTTGAATGACGTTGATAGAGAAAGTGCCAAAAGAACACGTTGGTAAGGACCTAGTAGCTAAATAGGCGAAGTGTAAGTGTAGTAAGAGTTCGAGTAGGGCAGAGATCAGTTCACGCAGGGATTTAAAGCTTAAAACTCTCGAAATAGGACACATTTATGAGTTTGCTGAGTAAATATTCATTCATTCATCCGGAGTTTCCTGGTGCAGTCGCTCTAGACGGGTAACTGATGGGATCTCCGTCTGCCGTCCTCGATTAACCTCCTATATGTAGCCATAGGATAGAGAGGGTGTAGTAGGTGAGATCACAATAGGCGTTATTTAGTTAGGTAGTGAATGGCACTCTATATTCAGTATGCCATTTCCATTACATGCAATTTCCTTCCTCCTAAGGACACTTATAGAAAATATTAGGAATTGTGGAGGGCATAATGCTAAGATAACTACAAAATGCGCATTTAGCCTAAATATGTAAAGTAGCCATCTCCTTTGTGCTAGTGCTGATGCAGGCAAGTTTCTATTTCGATGCTATTTGCTCATATTCATTATAGGTAGATACATATAAATATTTAAACAGGGACAAGTAAAAGTGAAACTGGAAAGATCAAAGATACAAAAGATACATATATCATAATAAGCAAACAAGAATAAAAAGAGGTGCATTCTTATTTTCCCTTTCTGTTCGATTCTCTCTCTCTCTGTGTCCCTCTTTTCACATGGCCTGCTTTTCCCTGGGAAAAGAAAACTCTTTCAACTACCCGTACGATGCGAGTAGGTAGGTAAATAATATAAATTCATAAGCATTCAATGTATACACAATGCACAACATGCCACGACGCGAAGAGAATGGAATATGAAATTCTATCAAGGGAGCCATTAGTTTAAACAGAGACGGTGCGTTTTGCGTTATGTACATGAGCAAAATAAATATAAATGTAGCCTTTATTAATATTGCTCTAAAATAATCAAATAAAATGAAGCACGAGTCGAGTCGTGGAACAATAGAGAGCAAGAGGCTTCTCTTACATAATCCTATAGCAGGAGCATAATATTTACATTGAACTAAACGGGTGTAGGTTAGTTCTGTCCTTCAGTGTTTAGACAATGATGGTATAAGTAGGTATAGGTAGTTAGTATGGCGAGATGGTTGTCTAAACCCAATGGTCCCAGCACACACGATAATATCGCATTATATTTGTAATGATACACTAAACTAGATCCGAATGCTCCTCTTTTTCTTTAGATTCCCATCCTGATAAGGCGGCACGCATTTCTCTCGTCGGCATAACTGGAATAAACACTAGGAGAGGTTCATTTCGTTATTCTGTGCCTGTCCCACATCATGTCATTGCTAAGCATGTCACTGTAACTGTATTCAGACCCGTGCCTTGTCTATTGTCCTCTCTTTTTTACTATACAAGAGCATAGCCCAACTTTTCATTACATCCAACGAGTTTCCTCTATAGCTTTTTTGTTCTTGTTGTGTCTGTGTCCTGTCATGTCCTCTTTTAATAACATTAGGTGGCTACTATCAGAAGTTGTGAAAAGAGGTGTTGTCTATGTCTACCCTTATAATGTATAGAGGATGAAATCTGAGGGCATTAGCACTGACTTACCTTGTGCACACACTAAGGCCATAGGTGAACAGACGTGACATCAAAGCGCCCATACCAACGACAACAGTTACAAAGGACACGTCAGAAAATCATAACGCAGTTGAGTCCCTTTTCCTCCAGCCTAACAATTCCATCCCTGTCTTTTCCTAACTTATATTGACAATGATGCATCATAAAGCAATCACATAACAATCATTTATTATATCTGCTATAGGAGCAGTAGCTCTTTATGTTCACCACACACATCATGTATGGCCAACAGCTAAACACTATGTGGAGAACCTTCAATAGAGCAGAATTTACATTTAGTAGGAGCACATCCATTCTCTGCACTTAATAATATCGTCGTGTGTCATGACATGTGGAAGCACGACCATTCTATCACAACAGCCACGTTTTAGCTGCAGAAACATAAGCAATTACCAGCTGGTCCCTTTAAAGCTCGAACATTACATCAATTTGGAAATTGTTTTCAATTTATTTCCCCTTAAACGGAAAAATGTGATGCGGAAAACCTCAGAGGAGATTTTTCCCGAGAAATCCTCGATCATCGCCCGTTATAATGTTATTAAATTTATTGGAGAGAGGCAGAGGACGTGTGTGCCACTGATTCATTATTGTTATTGCAACATTCAACGTATTGCCCAACTTTCCTATGAAATCCTCCCAATCAAACCCGTCTGTCTCTGTGCAGTGGACTACTACAATAAAGTATTGGGAAGAGTCTGAATAGGAGCAATAATGCAGTTATGAATATAATTCTATTGGTTTTCTTTCTATTTATGCCGTCGGAGGGGCGAGGAGCGTGTATAAATAATCATCTAAGCAACTCTAACGCAAGTGCTGTATTATTTGATGTCACATTCTATTTGCTGGTTGATAATATGGCGTTGAATTGAATGAATAGCCAAAATGCAATTCAATTTCATATGAAATATTGGATGTTGAATATATTACTGTATTTTATATTGTCAGGACTAACCCAACCAATCTAAAGAGTAATAAAATATCCGGCAAGCGTTATACGTGCATAAAACTTCTGTCCAGCATACAGAGAGAGGTTCAATGATACAATATTATTAACTGTTCCTAACACACACCTTTTTATATCTTATCCAGTAGCTGCTAGCTAGTTTGTTAATGTTTATCAACGTAAATGCTACATGTATACACATATAGCTTTGTTAAATGCCTGGTGTTTGCCTTTGCTCCACTGGCTACCATTCAGTTGTTCCGTTTAAACGTTTTCCTGTGTATCTCTGCTGGGCCTGTCTGTTGTTCCATGTAGTTTTCATTATGCTCGATGTTGATAGAAAAGAAGATTGAATCAAAGTAATAAATAATAATTTCACGAACGCAATCAGCAACTCTAACTCTTCCAATGGCTATATACATTCTGCATATTACTTATAGCATAGGACACTGTAGCACCTACACACAGTTACCTTTTCCTATTCCTACTAAATATCTAAAGAACTCATAGAATGATTCAAAGTATTGAATGCACACTGTAGAACTATATTCTACATGCAATAGTGTACATTATGTATGTCTGCACTAAAGCTCTGTACTTTAGAAATGATATAAGATTGCATGCCACTACCATGCCACATGCAAGCCACAGGGGAATAATTCAATACACACACGCTATTGTAAATATGCACATAATACGATGATGCTTTATGCGTATGCTACGTGCTGTAGCATCGCATCCCTGTTCTGCTTCAGTGTCATAAATAGAGGGACCATATTATTATCTTCAATCTGTTTATACATACATGATCGGGTATCTATAAAATAAAATGAGTTCTGTGCGTTATAGAGCTAAAGATAGATTCTGTAAGGAAACGGAGTGGTAGGAAAGGAGAGAGAGTGTGCATTTATATGTGCATTACTTAGGAGATGTGAATAGAGACACTTACAATGCAAGACGGGTGCAGAATGTGCTCGGCTACAATAGTAAATGCATTGCATGCGTGCATTCGAGACAAAGTGCACCATTCAATTCAGAAGGGGTGAATATGAATGTAAATGGGATTGTGATATAAAAATCTTAAAGCCATCACTTGGATCCATTGCCTTTCCTTCGTACTACGACGAGTGCCCATACGACTCGCATTGTTAGAGTTGTCTGAATGGCAAGAATACATAACACTATATTATTGCACTTACATCGTCTGTAACATTATTATTACATTTACAAGGAGAGTAACACAATCATAATCCGAGGAAACGAACCAGATAGAGAGAGATACTCCTTCCCTCTTTCACTTCAATTTAGCCAGATGAATTGAATAGATTCAGGCCTATTCATCATCAGCTTTGCTGGCAGTTTCCGATTATTGGTTTGCTATTGTTATTTTAGCCCTGCTGTTCCGTTGACTTGTCCCTACTGGTTCACTTATGCAATGCAATTGCTACAATTTCTGAGGAAATGGCTTCACTTTAAATGATTTTCCGTTTTTATGGAGTTTAACGTGCTCGTTGGCTTGTAAAAGGCAATAATTATGTGCTCTTGCGTTTAGCAGTTAGCAAGGGTTGCTTTTTGCGTCCGTTTGTTTGGTTGTAGGGGAAGAGAGCCGAGTGAGTGGAGGATCATAAATATTTTTGTGGTTTGAAGCCTATCAACAACTTTTTCTTATCTCTCCGTCCCGCTCGGCTCTCTGGCCGTCATCGTTTTAAAGACACTGTAAAAATAAAAGAGCGTAAATGTGTTTATTGCGTAAACTGCACTCTCAGTGGGTTTCTCTATTTAATTTTACTGTTTTCCTATTGTCCTTTTGCTTAAGGGCAGATTAGGAGCGTAAAAGATGGAGGGAGGGGAGTTTATGGATAATTTACTGGTGTAAGACGATAAGAGGAAACCGCAACGAGTCGTTTCATCTCACAAAGTTGCAACACTAAGATCTCCTGATAGTATAGTCACCCAAGAAAAGAAAGTTGAAACTTTCCTTCCAGTCATTTATCTAAATTTTCAGTTTTTAATTCATGCAAAATAATGCATTTGGGAATGTGCTCCTACCACTGCACCTAAAAACTAACAGATACACAAAGTTGGACATTATAATCCCCCCTCTTCTTAGATAGACGTGGTGAGAGCATCTTCTTGGCTTAAAAACAAGGGGATTGAATCAAGTGCATAATATTATTATAATATCATGCTAAACTAACCAGATGAACAATCCCCCAAATGCACCACAATTCCTCGTCAACTCCGCATTAAAGTTCAGTTGTGTGTGCATTGCGTGGGCATCATTAGCTTTAACTGCGTGCATTTCATTACATTTCATAAGGTCCTTACAGATACAAGTCGAGCATTACATGAAATTATGTTTCGACTCGTTGGCTTTTGATTTAATTTACTAATGAAATAAATGAAGCGTATTACAATCCCCGAGAATTCCCTATAAAACTCAACTGTGAAAAAGAGGAGTTGAGAATTGGGAAGAGAGGAAGGGCCGACGGAAAAGAGAAACAATAGAGATAACCATATTTCCCCTGGAGTCAACAAAACTCGAGTCACAGTCCCAAAAAACTTTTCATTTAGCATTTTACGCAAGAAGAGCGAATCACCCAGTCATTTATTACCTCGATTTACTTTACAAGTGGACAATCAAGTTCTATCAAATGCATTAGAGCCCTTTTTACTACAACATCATAAAGTAGCGATGAAACTGATAGCACTTTCAGCAACTACCTTCCATTATCCATTTAATGCTAAATTGCAAAAGAACAGAACAAATAGGCATCGAGGAAATAACACGCTGCCTCTGGCTTTCGTTTGTTTATTGCTCACCATCACTAATGCTAATCGTATGTTTAGTAACCAAACACTTTTACTTTCCTCGGCCCCACAAACTACAAAGTCAAGTGAACTAGAACATAAAGCACCACACGCGAAAATCCCTTTGTACTCCTATGCCGAACCTTCATACAGACGAAATATTACATGTAAGTGTAGAAGTTCATTTGTTAATGTTAGCTATCCATCGCTGGATCACTGCATGCCGTGTGCCGCATTGATACGACATGTTACATCCGTCGGCTTAAAAATCACATGAGACAATACAATAGAGGTATTCATCCATGAATAAGTGTATTAAGTTACACCAACACTCTTACATAACTCATTTGGCTCACTGACGATACAAAACGTTACGTTTCAAGTTTCATTCATTACAGTCACAACTGACACAAGTGCATGCTCTGTATTCACTGCCTTCCTCTCCCCAATACAATTATTTAAGCTATTGGAGTGTACATGCGGCTGTCCTCAAGGGACAAAAACAGGGGGCTTATGTTTCTTGGCACAAATAAACCCAGTTTTAGTAAACTTTGAACAAAAATTTGGAGG